>MU681264.1:13558-146668 GCA_026770625.1 Nicotiana glauca
AATCACTCGCTTAAAATACCTTAATACCTGACAACTGTATCCAAGTTGCCTAATGCGGGCTTCCTGTTTAAACGTATGTATTGAACCAATCCGCCCGCTGCTTAATTTTTAATTTTTAAAGACCAAACCAGTATGTGTAAAGGCATGCCAAACTATATGTTATCTGATTTATGGGGTTTATGTGAGCATTGCCTGTTTGTTTGTTCATTCCCCCTACCTGTTACTTGCTTTTTAAATGTCGATTAGAATTTTTTCCTTTTAAACTCCATAAAGGCTCCATCCCTTTCTTTCCCTTTTAGGATTAGAAGCCCTAATACCCCAGAACTGATAGTTTGGGATGGGTAATAGCATGCAATAGGCAAATGATACCATTCCGCGCTCCAATACCTTAACGGGGTGGGATGGGTAGACATGGAGATAATGATTACACAATAACACTAAGCGTACAATCAGGTGCCGGTGTTGTGAGAATGATCCATGTAATGTATAAACCTAGGACCCCCCTTTTCCCTTTATTAGTTTAATAATTTTTTCAGAATTTTTTAAAACTGTCCAGGCTTCAACTTCAATCCCTTGTACTTCTTTTAAGTTACTTGTACCAATTATTTAACCCATTTCCTTTACTTGCGTATCTCCTCTTTAAAAATAAAAACTATTTCCTTACACATTTCAGCACTTCTAAATCCTTTTCACATTCTTATTTGTAACCGTTTCCCATGTTTTTGCAATACTTGTTTGTTTATTTGTTTTCTTGCATTTAAAGTCACAATTACAGCATGGCTGGGAACCACACTAGTTGATCTTAAGGGGTGCCTAACACCTTCCCTCGAGATAATTTCAAGCCCTTACCCGAGCTCTGGCTTTTTTATCTTTATTTCTTTTAAAGTATCCTAATGCACTATAATCATTAGGTGGCAACTCTCCAAACTCTAAAAATCCAATTTTCAAAGTGGGAAAAGAGTTGTCATCCCAAATGTCGTGAACCCGATTTCGCTCTTTAGGAAAAAGGGGGCGTCGACAACTGATCCTTATCATATTAATGCTCATATTACTCAGTTTTATCAACATCTTTTTACTACTCAACAAATAACCTCTACTACAAAGAATAGTTTATAGCCTGTCAATATTTTCACAACTCATGATCAACTTGGTTTAACAAAATCATTGCAAGATTGTGAAATTATAAGTGCTATTAATTCCTTTAAAGCTCTAAAAGCACCTGATCTGGATGGGCTTCTCCCTTTATTTTTTCAAAAATATTGGGGCATAATTGGTAACTCTGTTAAATTTTACTGTCATAAAGTTTTGTATGACCACCAGATTGATAATTCTATTAATACTACTTCCATTTACTTAATTCCTAAAAATAATACTGCATCCACACTATCGAAATTTCTTCCTATTAGTCTTTGTAATACTATCTATAAGATTATTATAAAAATTATTGTAAATAGACTAAAACCACTTCTAGAACATATTATTCATCCAACTCAATCTAGTTTCAGAAAAATAAGAGGGAAGCTGACAATGCTATTATTGTGCAAAAAATCATTACAAAATTTCAAAAAATGGAGGGAAGTAATTCACACATGCTATTAAAATTGGATCTTGAAAAAGCTTTTGATAAATTAGAGTGGTCATTTATACGCGACACTTTAATCACCCTTAATTTTTACCCTCTTTTATTAAACTAATTATGTCTTGTATAACAGCAACAACTACTTCTATTTTGATTAATGATAACCCTACAAACTACTTCACACCCAAGAGAGCTATTCGACAGGGAGATCTATTATCACTTTACTTGTTTATTCTATGTTTGGAAATACTTTCACGACAAATAAATACATCACTTGACTATAAGGCTTGGATACCACTTTCAATTGGGAATAAAGGCCTTCATTTATCCAACTTATTTTTTGCTGATGACATTATTCTCACATAAAAAATTACTAATAAATCATGCCAAGAAATTGTTACTACTCTTACTCATTATACATCTCTCTCTGGCCAAACTATCAATTTTGATAAATAAAAAATTATTTTTTTCCAAAAATTGCTCATCTAATATAATATCTACTACACTCCAAATCTTCCACATAAATGAAGGAGAAAAGTTTTGGAAATACTTAGGATTTCCTATATTTATCTAGAATCCTGCTCAAAAGTATTATCAATTTTTAATCGATAATTTTGGAAACAAATTAGAAGGGTGAAAAACTAATTTTTTATCAAAAGCAGGAAGAACTACTTTAATTCGCTCAACTTTAAACCATCTTCCTAACCATCTTATGCAATAAATTAGAATACCTACTTATATAATTTCCTATGGGACACAACATCACAGAAGAAAAAAATTATATTTAATCAAGTAGTCTACCATTACACAATCTATAGATCAAGGTGGATTAGGCATATAGAACCTTACTGTAAAGAATCATGCATTTGCGTGCAAGTCTTGCATGGAGGTTATTTCAGAATCCTAACCAACTATGGGTATAAGTGTTGTTACACAATTAGTTACGTCCGACACAATTCATCAAAAAATATATATCAACAACTTGGCGTAATATTATGAATGGAAAATCCTACTGCCGTTTAGGGTATAAATGGAATCTAACAACGGGTCATCATGTAAAATTTTGGTATGACCCTTGGATTAGTTAGAATTCTTTACTTCGTAACTACTTATACGGACCTCTTCCCCAATTTGATAAAAACAAAAATGTTTCCAATTACTATTATAATTATCAGTGGCATTTCAATATATTACCTTTCAATTTACCAAATCATTTAGAATCACCAATCAATGATATTTATATGCCAATTGCACCCTCAACATATGGTCAACTATATTGGACTCCCAGAGAAAATGACATATTTTCTGTCAAAGCAATGTAAAATTCTATCAATGATACTATAAATCCTATAATAACTAGCTTAATAAATAGCAGCAGCTGGATTTGGAAACTCCATATTCCTCCAAAGTATCATTCTTTTTATGATCACTTTGTCATGAACGACTTCTAACAGCTGCGTATCTCACAAGATTTGACATTCTTAATTCATATATATGTACGCAGTGTCATATGGACCCTGAAACATTACAACATTTATTTTTGGAATGTTCAGCTGCAATACAACTTAGGACTAATGTGAACTTGCAATACCAATTCCCCTCTAACCCATAATACTACTATGAATTGGATATATCAGTTTATATACTAGCCATTACTAGTTGTGACGACTTAGATAGTCTTCTTAAGAATTAACGCCTCGATCCCCAATTAAATACTTTTTCTAAGTCTATTTCTACTAATTTGAATTGCCAGGATGTTCGATTTTGAGTTTCGGAGAGTTTTGGGACACTTAGTCCCTAAATAAGAGTTTAAGTGTTGGAAAGTTAGACATAGTTGGAACAGTATGAAGATAGCCTCAGAATGGAAATCTGATGGCTCCATTAGCTCTGGTAGGTGATTTCGTGGTTGGGAGGGTGTTCGGAATGTGTTTTGGAGGTCTGTAGCTAATTTAGGTTTGAAATGCCAAAGTTTGAATTGTTGAAGTTTCCGGTTTGATAGTGAGATTTTGATCCGAGGGTAGGAATGGAATTACGGAAGTTGCAGTAGCTCAATCATGTCATTTAGGATGTGTGTGTATAATTTCAAGTCATTTAGACATGGTTTGGTTAGGTTTTTGATCGAAAGCGTATTTTGAGAGAATTTGAAGTTCTTAGGCTCAAATCCTCGATTAATTCGAGATTCCGGCAATTTTTTGGTGGTTTAAGGATTGGTACAAGTTTGAACGATGTTATTAGATATGTCTGTAGATTTGGTTGAGGTCCTAGGGGCCTCGGGTGTGTTTCGGATGCTCAACAGGGCATTTCAGAGTTATTTAAAATTGCAGAATTCTCTTCAGCTGTTGCAGACCATTTTCTTCTTCGCGATCGCGTCCCAGCTCACATGTTCGCATAGAGTAATCTCGGAGGGGGGAGCAATTCCTTAATCGCGATCGCATGGATTGGTTCGCGATCGTGTAGCTCTGCCTCTTCTTCCTTCGTGTTCGCACCTTCTCCCTTGCGTTCGCGTAGTAGAAACTGAGCCGGTTACTTAGTGGCCCATTCCTTCTTCGTGTTCATGTGCCTTCAGAGATGATTGAGTAAGGCCAGCTCCTCCTCTTTCGCGATCGCATGCTTCTTCTTGCGTTCACATAGGCTATTTCTGGAGCCTTAAAATTTTACCCTTCGCGATCGCATACGCCTTCCCGCGATCGCATTGAACAAAATATCTGGGCAGTTATAAACTTTCAAAAATCAAGGGTTAGCCATTTTTTATCAAAATACAAGCTTGGGAGCTCGGATTTGAGGGAGATCTCGAGGATTTTTCTGGGACAACGATTGGGTAACAATTCTATACTCCTTTTTGCTTATAACCCACTAATATAATCATGAATTCCTCCTTTAATTTCGGATCTTGAATGAAAAAAAATTGGTAAAACTTCATAGACCAAATGATTGAGTTTCAAGTGGGTGTTTGACCTCCGATTTGAGAGATTTGTATATTGTTAGACTCGTGAGAGTACGAGGGTTCTAAAAATATTAATTTCATCCGATTCCAAGACGTTGGCCTTGTGGAATTTCTATCATTTTACCAAATTTTGCATCTTAGCTTTGCATTAAATTGTAGAATCAGTTGCTTAAGATATTATTTACAATATGTAATTGAATTGAATAGATTTGGGCCACTTGGAGTTGGATACTCATGGCAAACATGTGGTTTCGAGTTGATTTTGGAGCCAATTCGAGGTAAGTGGCTTGTCTATCCTTGTGTAGGGAACCTTTCCCCTAAGGATATGATATTTGATAATTGAATGCCTTGTACATGAGGTGACGAACGCGCACTTGAGATAATTGTTGAAAATGCAGTTTTATTTGAAGTATTTAAATTGAGTTTCTTTTCTTACCTGTTTTACTCTAATTGCAAACTTAGCCTGTGTTAGTTTAGAGGAGCATGTTTAGTTGGCTTACCTTCCCAATTGCTTGAACTGCTTTGTTTGTATTTCGTGAAGCATTTTAGCCTAGAATTTCCCGTTACTTGTCATGAGCTGCGCACTTATTCTGATATTCTTGAGTTGTTATTGTGTGTTTTAAATTTTGGACTGCGGGATGGCATCCCGGGAGATCCCCTGCACGTGTTATGTTCTGGACTAAGGGTGCTGGATACAAAGAGATCCTTGGCACTTGTACATATATATTATTGAGGATACCAAGAGATCCTCGGGATACCAAGAGATCACTGGCTTACTTATTGAGGATACCAAGAGATCTTCGTGATACCAAAAGATCCCTAGTGCATATGGTGAGGATACCAAGAGATGCTCGGGATACCATGAGATCCTCGGATATCATTCTTGTTGTGAGCGGTATTTCCTTGTATTTGTCATATTTCTGTTTTTCTGTTACTGTATTCCTTATTTATCCTATTTATATTCTTGCTGAAGACTCTCATTCTACTGTCTCTTTATCCCATCTTTTATTATATTTTATCTCAGTAGGGACCTGACCTTCCTCGTCACTACCCAACCGAGGTTAGGCTTGGCACTTACTGAGTACCGTTGTGGTGTAATCATGCTCCTTCTGCACATGTTTTTCATGTGTAGATCTAGGTACCCCGACCCAGGCGTATCACCCTCGAGGCGGAGAGCTCTAGCAGAGACTTCGAGGTACATCTGCCACGACCGCAGAGCAAAGAGTCTCTATCTTAATCTAGTTTTAGCAGTTAGCCTTTCTTTCTTATTGTTGTTTTAGACATTCTGGAGTTAGAGCAGTCTGTTACATTCTATTAGCTTGTGTTCCCGTGAGTTTCCTGGTTTTGGGATGATATTGTAGACTTTCGTGTTATTGAGTTGTATATGCCAAGCGGCACAGTTTTCTTCTAGCTGTTCAGTTTTAACTTATTATTTTTTTGTAAGTTGTATTGTTTCTATATTGCTAGGCTTACCTAGTCGTAGGTAATAGGTGTGGTCATGACATGTTCATAGAGGGTGAACTAGGGTCGTGACAAGTTGGTATCAGAGCTCTAGGTTCATAGGAGTCATGGAACACATGCCGGTTTATTAGAGTCTCGCTGATCAGTACGGAGACGTGTGTACTTATCTATGAGAGGCTATGTAACTGTTAGGAAAATTCCACTTCATTTTATTTCCTTGTCGTGCGAGATTTTGATATCACAACTAAACTTCTGTCTGTCCATTCTCTCACAGATGGTGAGGAAACGTGCCACTCGAGATGATCAGGCACCCGCGCCCCCTACTGCAGCCGTCGGAGGCCGAGGCTAGGGTAGAGTTCGAGAACGCACACGTGGTATAGCTCGAGAACCTATGCAAGCTACAGCCGAGGTACCACTAGCAGATCCTGCCGGAGTCCAAGCACCTGGCACGCCTACTACTGCTACTACTACTCAATCTCTTCAGGAGACTTGTTGATACCAAATTTTTCTTAATCTATTTTTTATATACAAAATACTTTAAAATACTATATATATATATGCATATATAAATATGCCTAAGTGTTCTAGTATTTTTTTTAATTTTTAAAAGATTTTTTAAATTAATTTATTATCCATTTTAGCAGTATAAAAACAAATAATTATTCCCAAAATTATCATCTTGGTAAATAACTTATTTTATTTTCATATTTATACCAAAATATATCAAGAAGTAATTTTTATATATTTTTACAAATTTATTTGGTATTTTAAAAGTCAAATTGCATATAATTGCAACTTTAGCCTATTTTGAGAATTAATAGCTTTTTATAATTATGAAATTGGTTCCAATATTTTTAAATTAATATTTCTATATTATCAACTGATCCGTACTTTTAATTTGCTTTCACAATCATTTTTTACTATTTTTATAAAATATAAAAGGAAAATTGGCTATATAAAATCTAGCCCATTTTTATATCAATTATAGCCAAATTGATCCTCTAATTAACCCAATTTCAGACCAGCCCAAACCCTAAAAATAACCCGACCCCTAACCCGTTAATATAATCCACCCAATCATTCTTTTAATCTAGGTCGTTGATCATTTTGATCAACGGCCACGATCGACCCTTACCTTTTTTAATTTCCCAAACCCTACTCATTTCCTCCAGAGACGCCGCCTCTGAATACCCTTCATCTCTCAAACTCCCTCAAATGTTCTTGAAACCCTAATCGTCTTCTACTATGTTCAACCTCAAGCTCACCAGAATCCATGGGCTCTCAGGCCATGGATGGCCTATACTCACCTCCCTCTGCTCTTGAATGCTTGGTGTTTGAAGTTTCGAGGTCTGACCTCAATGGTGTCCGTTCATATATTCTCCAATTCAAGGTTCTATGTCTTCTCCGACCTTGCTCCGGCGTATCCAAAGCATTTCAAGCTTGGTTCTGACTCATCCGACTTAGATCGGACCTTTTCCAAGCCTTTCTTGCTTTAGGGTTCCTCTGAAACCCTAGCTATTCGATATTTCTCTAATTTTTTTCTTAAATCTATTCTATATCCTTGCTATACTTGAGTTTTAAAATATTTTCCCTAATTTTTTCTTTCTAAAATTATTTCTTTCCGATTTAGGGTTTCTGAAAAGCTTAAAACATTTCTCACTTTTCCTTTTCTTTTCTTTGTGTGTATTTGTCTATACTATATTCTTTTGTTTCTTTTCTACCACGTATGTGTTTCTACTGCTTTCTTACTACTATACGTGTTCTTCTGTGCTTTCTATGTTTCATCTTCCTACTACGTTTCTATACCATGCTCTCACATGGTTGTCTTGCTATGTTTCCCTGGGTGTTCTTTTGTTATGCTTTTCCGATATCTTTGTGTTACTTTACTGTATTTTCTACTAAGTTTTTTTATTTCTTTGTTTGCCTTCTACTGGACCTTGTTTGAGTTCCCTTAAACATGTTTCTTCTAGTGTTTTCTGAAGTGTTATACTACCTATTTTCTCTTCTGAACTTGTTTAAGTCCCAGGATTTTCTTAAATATGTTCCTCCTACTCTCATTATGCTTCGAATCAGTTTCTTCACTTTGTTATTTCAAACTCGCTATTGTATCTGTTTATTATGTCTCTCCTCGTCTCTGTATCTGATTCGAGTTGGAAACCCTAGATTTTGGGGGTTTTGACGAGGATTGATCTTGTGTTTGGACTAGGGATATATTTTGGAACCCTTGACTCTTTTAGACTCATTTTGAGTCTATGAGCTAAGTTGAACTTCTATGTTTACAACTCTGAACTTTTTCTATGCTAGACTCTTCTACTAATTAGTATGACAGTTCTTCGTGCTTGAGCATGGCTGTATGATTTTATATGTGTAATGAATCGTTTTTTCCAGAAAGTTTTCAACTTTTGATTGATCTAGAATCCTCTTTTAAGTTTAATTGATTAGTACTGATTTTCCTTAAGTCGATATTTTTTCCATCTTCCTGACCTGGTTCATTCACATGAAATCTTCAATTACTGATTTTACTGGTTGTTGATTGATTGCCTTTCTTTATTCTGCACAAACAGTGTGCTATCAAACTTTTTCCTTAAATAAATCCTTATGTATTTACCCTTCTTGTACTACTTTGGAAAAGTGTTTGATCAACTTCTTGCCTTAATTATTTTACCCGTTTGAAATCAGAATCCCTTATTCAAAGGGAAACCATCTGTAATTGATTTTTCAAATTATTCTCCTACCTATTTCTGCTTTCTTTCTACACTATCACTACATCTCCTTCTTTAACACATATATACAGTTAATACGACCAACTTTCAGTCATACCCTCTCAATTCAACACTTCTACACTACTCAATCTCATAGTTCTCTTCTAAAATCATAGTGTTCTGACTGCTTGCTTGCACTTTGGCTGAACAAGATTACAGCTTTCTTCTTTTGTTTCCCTGAAACTGGCATATTCTAGTTTGTTTTTCAGCCTCATCCCAATGTGTTTACTTTACAACGTCTACACCCCATGTCTGCTTTACTGCCTATGTTTAATGTTAATTAGCATGTAAATTCCTTTGCATATGTTTCTACTGTGAATCCCTACACCCCTGTCTGCTTTGCTGCCTATGTTTAATGTTAATTAACATGTCAACTTCTTTGCATATGTTTCTACTATGAATCGCTGCACCCCTGTCCCCTTCTATGTATTTGAGTTTAATTTCAAAACATGCCAACATCAAAATTGTTGCTCATGTTTGGACTTGATCACTTAGGGGATCGTAACTACAAAACAATGTGGCTAATAGGCTGGTTGGGGTGTGCTAGCACTTCCAATTTCTAGGTATGACCACCAGCCTATCCTTGTTTTTATCCTAGAATCCCTTCTCTACACTTACACTCATTCCTAGTTTCTAAGTTCTGCCCCCTCCTGTGAGCCTTGCCTTGGGACCTTGAGCTCCCTCTGAACTTGGACACTTGAGGGCTGGCTCTTCCATACTGCACTATGAGTCAATCTTGTATTTGGGTGTAATCACTTCCCAGAGTCCACGAGGCTCTTGGGAACTCTGACATACCCAAATGAGAAAGGCTTTGGATTTTGGTCTTCGGAGTTGGTTTATTTCATGCTTCAGGCAGGAAACCTGAATAATGCTCTCCTTGGTTGTAAATTTTTTTAGTTTCTCTGATGTAATTTTACCTTCTCTTATTTATTCTGGGTTTTAATAACTTGTAATAACCACTGGGGATTTTAGTGAAAAGGGGAGGGTAAATCATGCATGCAAAAAGGGGTAGCTATCATGTTTATAGGTGATTATTATACTTCTGCACTTATATCTTGCTTCCAACTTTCGTTTCTATATTACATATAGATACCATGTCTATAGGTTATGCATTTCATATAGAAACCATGTCTATAGGTTATGTATTTTATATAGAAACCATGTCTATAGGTTCTGCATTTCATATAGTTACCATGTCTATAGGTTCTGCATTTCTGCATTATATAGAGACCATGTCTATAAGTCATCTCTGAAACGCTGCATATCATATAGATAGTATGCCTATAGGACTTCCTAAATTTTTCATCTGCATCTATTACTAGGCAAACCCATTTATAGGTTTAAATAACTAACATTATTTAGATACCATACCCATAAGAATTCTGTACTCTTGTTTCTCTTGTAAAAATGTTTTCAATCAATAGCACCCAGAAAGCATGCCTATAGGAGCTATCAACTAAAATCTGAATCGCCCATTCACTTGTAAGTCTAAAAACAGTAGTAACAACAACGGCTGTAGAATTTATACTCCTGTAATTGACAGTTTCTTTTCCTAAATCAGCATACTTCTTTTCTGAACTAATAGAGATCATGCCTATAGGTTTCGTTTAACACTTAGGCAAGCCATAGGATAACTAACAAATTGAATAAGATTCTTATTAACTATAACCAGTAGGCAGGCCTGATTTGGGATTCATATTTGAAATATATAATGGGCCAGTCTGCCACATATTTAAAATTAAAACAGATCATAATCAGTACGTATAAAGACATGCTAAACTATATGCTTCTCTTTGTTTTTGAGGAGGTATGTTTAAGCCTTTCTATCTGTTATGTGCCTCTCCCCCATATTTGTTACGTATGTGTTTTTATTCTCGCCTTATAATTTTGTCCTTTGAAACTATAAAACCTCACATCCCTTCCCTTTAAGATTAGTAGTCCCCAAGTACCTCTGGGGCTGATAGGATTGGGGCGGGTAGTAGCATGCAATAAGAAAACGAGAACATTCCGTGTTTAATACCTTAACGAGGTAAGAAAGGGTAGATATGGATATGATGACCACCCGATAACACCATGTGTATAAATTGTTATCGGGTGTTGTGTGGGGTGATCCATATTATTTATAAACCAAGGACCCCCTTCCCCTTTACTTTTTTATTTTTAGAATTTTAAAAACTTCTCAATTTTCAGCTTCTTTAACTTTATTTACTTTTATTGTTTGCAAAAATTATATGAAAAGCCCTTCCCTTTACTTGTTTATTCTCAAAACTTCAAAATTACTTTCTTCCCAAACTTCAGCTTCTTTAACTTAATTGCTTGTAACCATTATGTGAAAACCTCCTTGTATTTGTAATTCTTGCTTTTCTACTTGTTGTTTGCACTTAAAGTCACTATTATAGCATGGTCGGGAACCACACTAGTGGATCTCGAGGGTTGTCTAACACCTTCCCCTCGAGATAATTTCAAGCCCTTACCCTTTCTCTAGTTTTCTAGGTCAAAATTCTTCTTAGTGTGCTAATGCACTTCATCATTAGGTGGCGACTCTTCAATTCCAACCCAATTCCCAAAAGGAAACGAGTTATCTGCCCAAATGTCATAAACCTGATTTCGCGAGAAAAAAGGGGCATCGACAAGACTCTGGCATAGTTCATGAGCATGTACACCACGTTGGTTCAGGCAGGGTTGTTTCCCATCGCTGCAGCCACATCCCAGGCTGGGGGAGGAGCATAGAATCCCGCCACCCGCACTCCTGAGTAGCTACTGCATGTTGAGCAAGTTCCCGAGATTATTCCTGTATCGCCTGCAGTGCCCGTTCAGCTTGAGGACAAGGCAATGACTTCCGAGGATGAGCAGCTGAGGCTTGAGAGATTCAAGAAGTACAAGCCTCCTGTATTCAAAGGTCTAGCATCAAAGGATGCTCTGGTATTTCTTGACGAGTGTTATTGCATTCTCTGTACCATGGGTATTTCAGGATCCAGCGGGGTTTCTTTCACTACCTTCATGCTTCGAGGGGTCGCCTAGAATTGGTGGCGCAACTATGAGTTAGATAGTCCAGATGAGGCTGTTTCACTAACTTGGGCTCAGTTTTCGAATCTTTTCCTGCTAGAGTACGTTCCTCAGAGCGTTAGGGATGCATGGCGTGTAGAGTTTGAGCATTTGCGCCAGGGTGCTATGACTTTTTCAGAGTATGCTGTACGTTACACCAATTTGGCTAGGCATGCACCAGCCCTGTTTGTGAGAGGTTTTGACGGTTTATTGAGGGGCTTATTCCTCCTATCAGATCTAGCATGGCTAGTGTATTGGAGATGGATATTTCCTATCAGTAGGTGGTGAGCATTACTAGGAGGATTGAGGGTATACATGCTAGGGAGAGAGAGGAGAGGCAGGCCAAGAGGTCTCGAGAGTCGGGTCATTATTTTGATGCCCGTACCCCAGCTTCAGGTTGTCATGGTAGGGGTTATATAAGTCACCCCATTCATTCAGCTCTTCTAGCAGCCAGAAGTGCACCAACTCTTCCTAGGCCTTAGGAGCCTTATTATGCACCTCCGGTTTCTAGCGCGCCTCTAGCGCGGGGTGCTTTTAGAGGTCAGTACAGCAGATCTGGCTAGAGCTAGTCACAGCCACCATGTCCTCCCAGAGATTGTTTCGAGTGTGGTCACACCCGCCATATGGTGAGGGATTGCCCTAGACTTGGGAGTAGTGCACCTCCACAGCCTCCTCAACCACAACGTACCCCGCAGAGTTCTTAGGCCATAGTTCTAGCACCAGCTACTACCCTATCTGCCTAGCCAGCTAGGGGCAGAGGTCGTGGATGTAGAGGTCGCCCTAGAGTGGGAGGCCCAGCTAGATACTATGCCATGCCTACCCGTACTGAGGCTGTTACCTTCGATTCTATCATCACAAATATTATATTGGTTTGCCACAAAGTTGCATCGGTTCTATTCGATCCAGGCTCTACTTACTTTTATATGTCTTCTTACTTTGCTCCGCATTTGGGTGTACCTTAGGATTATTTGAGTGTCCCTATTTATGTTTCTACTCCATTTTGGGATTCCCTTATTATGGACCGCATTTATCGATCATGTTTGGTTACTATTCGTGGTTTTGAGACCAGAGCAGATTTATTGTTACTCAGTAGGGTTGATTTTGATATTATCTTGGGCATGGACTGGTTGTCACCCCATTATTATATTCTTTATTGTCACGCCAAATTTGTGATGCTGGCTGTGCCAGGTATACCACGTGTTGAGTGGAGGGGTACCTTAGATCATACCCCTAGTAGAGTTGTTTCTTTTCTTAATGCTCAACGTATGGTTGGGAAGGGGTGTTCTGTGTGTTTAGCTTATGTGAGAGATGTCAGTGTTGACACCCCTTCTATTGATTCAGTTCCAGTGGTATAGGATTATCCCGATGTATTTCCAACTAGCCTTTCAGGCATGCTGCCTGACAGAGATATTGATTTTGGCATTGATTTGTTGCCGGGCACTCAACCCATTTCCATTCCTTTGTATCATGTGGCTCCTCCTAAGTTGAAGGAGTTGAAGGATCAGTTGCAGGAATTGCTTGATAAGGGTTTTATTTGACCTAGTGTTTCACCTTGGGGTGCTCCTATCTTGTTTGTGAAGAAAAATGATGGTTCTATGTGTATGTGCATCGATTATCATTAGTTGAACAAGGTTACAGTGAAGAACCGTTATCCTTTGTCTTGTATTGATGATCTATTTGACCAATTTCAGGGCGCACGGTTGTTTTCCAAGATTGATTTGCGCTCAGGTTACCATCAGTTGAAGATTCAGAGCCAGATATCATGAAGACTACTTTCAGGACTCGGTATGGGCATTACGAGTTCCTTGTTATGTCATTTGGGCTGACCAATGTCCCAGCGGCCTTCATGCATTTGATGCATAGTGTATTCCGGCCATACGTTGACCTTATGTCATTGTCTTTATTGATGATATTCTGGTGTATTCCCGGAGTCGGGAAGATCATGAGCAACACCTGAGGATAGTGCTTCAGACTTTGAGGGAAAAGTAGTGATATGCAAAGTTCTCAAAATGTGAGTTTTTGTTGGATTCCATGGCATTCTTGGGCCACGTGGTATCGAGTGAGGGTATTCGGGTGGATCCGAAGAAGATAGAGGCCGTGCAGAGTTGCCCCAGACCATCCTCAGCTACAGAGATCCGTAGTTTTGTTGGCTTGGCGAGTTATTCCCGTCGATTTGTTCAGGGGTTTTCATATATTGTAGTATCTATGACTAGATTGACCCAGAAGGGTGTCCCATTCCAGTGGACAGAGGAGTGTGAGGCATATTTATGGTAAAACTAGTCGATCAGCGGTGTAGTCGAGGGTTCCGTTCCTTTCCCTCTTGAGTTGTCTGCTTAAGGGTACCGGTCTAATACTCCATATAAACCATTTATCTTTAAGTTATGCATGCATCAGGGTCGAACCTAGCCGAGTCAGTTATGTTGTCCATATAATGGTTCTTTAAGATAGCCTTGTCCAAAGTCCACTGGGTTTCCCCGAAACCCAAACAGACCTTATTACATACTGTGCATTTATTTGGACTAAATGCTAGTTATGCTAATTGTTGATATTAAATAGTCGAGTCTGGTAGATGTAAGGTCCTAACCTTTTGTCTTGCAGAAAATGAGGCACGAAGTCCCCAGATTCAGCATGGTCACCAATCCACCCCAAATTGCTAAGCTGGTCGGAGGATCTTCATTCCAGTGATTAAGCTCTTGTCCGGAAATATCTAGGAAATCTACCTTCTCCCCTGGAAATTCAACCCAACAACAAAATCATAGAAGCTGCCACTCTATTCTGGGTGTCATAAGTCAGTGTTTCGCTTTGAAGGCATTAAGATGACACCCTTGCTTGAGGAAATATGAGGACTGGCTGGAATACCACGGGAAACTCCGGATTTGTTAATGCCGAAAAACCGCAAAGGTAGAGGTTTTCTCAAAAGATGGGACTAAAGAAGAATTGTGACTTGACATGTTTGAAGGATTCGTACATTCCCTTTGATTATTTGTACGAAACATACGGTCACAGCAAATCTTATCGTACTTTTCCCGACGACTTCGCCCTTACATCATTGAGGCATATCCATCGAAGTGTCTTTGTCTTCATGTTCTATTTCTTGAGGATGAGAGTGTTTCCAATGAAGAAATCAAGAATCCACACCAGACTAGCTATGGTCACCAAAACATTAATCGAAGGAATTGATGAACAACAATACAGTCTCGTGCCAATGATCATTGAGGAAATATACCGGGCCCTAGAAAGGTGTCAACTGGGACCCAAACATTTTGAGGGTTGTAATCTTCTACTTCAAATCTGGCTCATGGAACATCTCCAAAAGGGTGAATACCAATAGGAAATACATTGTAGGGACTGGGACGATCATATCGCCTTTCATCACTCGAAGTGAGTGAATTACATGCTGAACATGTTAGCCCAACTGGAGAATACTAGAGAATGGGTCGAACTCTTTGATAATCTATCTGAGGACCGGGTGCAATGGATGTTCGAGTGGTTCCCTACTAAAGAATTCATCATTCGATCTAGGGATGCGCCATTTTTGATACTGATCGGTTTGAGGGGGACCTACACTTATGTCCCTCTCTGAGTTATGAGACACGCTGGTAGGAAGCAGGTTATACCAAAGGTTGACAAGATGAGTCACTTCTGGCTGACATGCAGAATGATGATAGTCCGTACAGGGGCAAGGCTCAGCATATGTGGCACTGAAAAATTTTCTTGGGAAATGAAACCGTCGAACCAGATCGCTACCATGCTGGTTGTACCACACACTATTCTGGCTGGCTGGAGGACAATCACAATAGTTTGGGTCAACCTGGGTTTGTTCGAGGTCATAGAATCATCAATGAAAAGGCTGATGCACAAGTAAAGTACAACCAGCTGCGCACGAGGATTCAGAATGTGAAAATGAGCACCGTGAAATACAAGACCAACAACAAACGACTAGTCTGCTTAGAGCTAGGTATAGTGGAACTGGAAATGAAGTTTTTGAAGAGGGTCGAGGATTTACGAACAGCTGAAGGAAATGAAGGTGGACATCTAGCCAGAGCTTACTTGCAGCTAGGATTGCGCGAGTTGGTAGATCTGTTCGAGGGAGCCAACACTGCCGAGTCTGGGGAAGGTCCCTCTAGGACCAAATAGATAGGAATTTCCATTTTTCACTTTATAAAATTTAATATGTCCTATGGCCACTAGTAACATTTTATTTCTTGTTATTTGGTGTCGTTTTGAGATTCCTCTACCTTTTTATCAATAAAATGAGGCATTTAGCATTCTAAGTTCTCCAAATTAACTTGTCGCAAGGCCTACCTCAGGAACAACGAGGTCCCTAACACTAGGACATGCTTTATATTTCCTGCACTACGTGTTTAAATATTGCAACATATTTTCTTATAATCCTTACTGACTTGTCACCTTTTGTTTTGCTTTTTGTTTATTCCCCTCCCTAAAGGTTAGTTCGTGAACTCTGGGAACATCAGCATATTTTACAAGATCCAGGGGCCCTTTACCTACTCCTCCTCCCATTCCTGTCATACACAAAAGCAAAAGAAGAATGGAGGATTTGAAACTCAGCTGAACTGGTAGAGGTCACTCGTGGTGCGATGGTCCCCAAGGAAAATGACTCTCATATAGAACAAAAACTACTGAAATTCCAAGAATAGCTTGATCAAGTCCAGAATTTGGCAAGTCTACCATTTTCCCTCACCACTACAGAAGTTACCTTCCAAAATACTCAAAATCCCATAACTTCACTAAACATCCCAAAGCAACCCGCTTCTCACCACCACTGCAATACTTGCCACACTCTCAACAACACTCCAATGCTCATCTCAGAATCGTTGAATCCCACAAATGACCAGTTCCATACCCAACATAACACCCCCATCTATGTGGAGACCATGCCACACTCCGCTCAGCCCATCTCAAGCACACCCGAGTCCGATGATAATGACTTGCTCATCAGAAATTTTGCTGCAGAGCTTAAGAAGTCGACCACTAGAATTCAAAGAATTAAAGGAAGTAAGGGAATTGAGGGGATAAACTATGAAGATCTATGCATACAACTCGATGTCGAACTGCCCGATGGGTACAAACCTCCCAAATTCAAAATGTTTGATGGTACGGGGGATCCCAGGGTTCACTTGAGGACATACTGCGACAAGCTGGTCAGAGTAGGAAAAGATGAGAAGATCTGCATGAAGCTTTTCATGAGGATCCTGAAAGGAGATGCTCTGTCCTAGTACATTAGCCAAGACCCAAAGAAGTGGTCGAACTAGGTAATTATGGCATCCGACTTCATGGACATATTTAGGTTCAATATGGAAAACACACCGGATGTGTTTTACATTCAAAATTTAAAAAATAAACCGGCAGAAGCATTCTACGAGTATGCCACTCGTTGGATATCAGAGGCTGCTAAGGTCCGACCTGCTTTAGGGGAGGAACAAGTGAACAAGTTTTTCATCCGGGCTCAGGATCTGCAATACTATGAAAGGCTGATGTTGATCGAAAACCACAAAATTTTCTGACATCATCAATCTAGGAGAAAGGATTGAGGAAGGTATCAAGAGTGGTATAGTTATGAACTTTGAAGCTTTGCAAGATACCAACAAGGTTTTACAGCCTGGTGGTACGTCCAAGAAGAGGGACGTAGGTGCCGTAATGGTTTCACAGAGAAACAAATTACTTGTCAAATACCAAACTTACACAATACCTCTACTTACATATCAGCGCACTCCGAATTTCCAAACACCCGCACCTTCCTACAAAACCCCACCGCCTACCTATGAATCGCCTCCACCTCCTACATACCAACCTGTTTCACCCAAATATTCACAGCCCACAGATGTCTACCAAGCCTAGAAGACTCAATAATCCCACTATCAATCATCTCCTCTCGCTAAAACTTTCCTAGACCCCGACCAAATTTTGACCGCAGACCTCCCAAATAGTATTCCGCCATTGCTGAACTAATCGACAAGCTGTATGAAAGACTCAAAGCTGCTGGTTATGTGACCCCTATCCCTGCTATAACCCCTGAAAACCCTTCCCAATGGGTTAACCCAAATAAAACCCGTGCATAACATTCTGGCATGAAAAGGGCGCACCATCGATGAATGCCGCTCCCTGAAGGATAAGATTTAGGCTTTGATTGACAACAAGATCATCATGGAAAATGAGCCAGCACCGAATGTCCGTAATAACCCTCTACCAGACAACAAGGGTGGAGATGTTCATATGATTGAAATAGAGGATGATTGGGATCCCAAAGGATCAATCGGTTTGATCATAGAAGGCGACAATCCAAAGAAACCAACTGTCACCCTTAATCCGATTGTAGTCCAGATTCAGCCTTCTGAAGATGCTGAGGTGAACATGTCCATACCACTTGAGTTTGAAACACCAGCCTCTGCAAAGATGCCAACACCAATTGAGGTCGAGTTTGGGTCCCCAAAGGTGCCTGCACCATTTGAAGTTGTTGTATTACCTTCCAAAGAAAGGGTGCCCATTCCAGTATCAATGATAGCCGTAACACCATTCCACACAAAAGCAATACCATGGGACTACACAGCAGAGGCAAGAAGGAAGGGGAAACCCAAGTTCGGGGAAGCAGTTGCAGCATAGGGTATGACAAGAACTGGCAGGGTTTACACCCTAGAACACCTGGTTGAGTCGAGTAAACAGACCTATGGTGGACAAGCCATCATTAAAACTGGGCCAGATGATCTCTGGAGAAATATACAAGCGAAGGAATACTCAGTCATTGATCAGCTAAACAAAACACCTAAGGTCGACAATACACCTTGCTTTGCTATAGAGTTTCGAAGCACACAAGAATGCCCTGTTAAGAGTGCTGAGTGACGCATATGTACCGAGCAACATCAATGGAGGAGAAATGGAAAACATGGTAGTTCAGGTATTGGAGAGCCACAAAATCACTTTCCACGAAGATGAGCTACCACCGAAGGGATTAAATCACACAAGGCATTGCACATCACCGTGTAGTGCGAAGATTATTTTACCACTCGGATCCTAGTCGATCGGGGGTCCAGTCTTAACATCTATCCACTGGTGACACTCATGACATTAGGGAAAGGGCTACAAGAAGTTAAGGATGGGGCCATCAACATTAAGGCTTTCAATGGGCCTCAAAGGTCTACTTTGGGGAAATTAGATTGTGTTTGCAAATGGGGAGTACTTGGTTTGATGTTGATTTTCAAGTGATAGACGTGCCGACATCTTACAATCTGTTGTTGGGACGACCATGGATTCATACCGTCGGGGCCGTGGCATCCACACTACATCACCAGTGAAGTTTGAGTGGAATCACCAAGAGGTAATCATTTATGGTGATGGTAGCAATCCCATATATAGTCGCCATACCATCCTAGCAATTGGAGGAAAAAGAAAGATAGGTGGAGAAACTTACAACCACCTTGAACGAGTCAACACCATCGATAAGGATAGGTGGTGGGATAGTAAAATTGAAAGCATATTGAACTGGAGCGGGTATGGACCTGGCGAGGGACTTGGCAAGAATCTCCAAGGAATCGCTAAGCCCATCAAGCTCAAGAAACACGCACCACCTTCAGATTGGGATATGAATATACCTGGAAAGAATTCAATGAATGGTAGCCACCCTAGCGCAGTCCTTACTATCCATTGGAATAGCAGATACCCCATTTGGAGCAGACCTTCTAATCGGTTGAGGTCATCCATGGGTCAGAAGAAGAAGAAGCCCTAGCAGTAATAAAGAATTTGTTCTTAGAAGACGATGATATGGACTGTTGTGTCATTTTTGAGGAGGAGGGGGAGGAAGGCCCTGCTATACAGGCTGTAAGCAGAGGAGCACGCCTCAACAACTGGACCGTCAAAACTACCAGAGCATGGCGTGCCTTGGGGTAGCATGGTGTGCCTTGGGGTAGCAAGGCTGAACAAGCACCATGCACTATTTTATTTTACTAGTTTACTTTCCTTTCGCATTTTTTTTGAAAGAAAGAGCTCTAATGTTCAAAACACTTGTGGAATTTATCAAAAGCACTTCAGTTTTCTTACAAATCTTACTCTTATTATTTTCTCTCATTACTTTACTTATACATCATTACTATTACTTATCTTGATGAATCGATGAATGTGACATGCAATGAGACAACACAACAAATAGACATAGATTTAGAGGAAGATGATATACCGGAAGAGATTGTTAAAGAAGTTGAGAATTTTGAAAATAGGCCCAAGTCCAACTTGGATGAAACAGAAATTGTTAACCTGGGAGATGCAGAAAACATCCAAGAAACACGAATCAGCATTTACCTGTCGCCAGCAGAGAAGGAAGGATACACAGAGTTTCTAAAGGAATATGAGGACATATTTGCCTGGTCGTACGATGACATGACTGGTATGAGTACATCCATTGTATCTCACAAATTGCCAACCGATCCAACCTGTCCACCCGTAAAATAGAAGCTTAGAAAGTTCAAGCTGGATATGAGTTTGAAAATCAAGGAAGAAGTCACCAAGCAAGTCAAAGCTAGGGTTCTTAGGGTAGTAGAGTATCCAACGTGGTTAGCCAACATCCTGTCAGTGTTGAAGAAGGATGGGAAGGTTAGAGTCTGTATCGACTACCGGGATCTCAACTGGCCCAGTCTAAAAGATGATTTCCCCTTGCCGAATATACACATCTTGATGGACAACCGTGCCAATTATGAGCTGCAGTCATTTGTTGATTGTTTTGCTGGGTACCATCAGATATGGATGGATGAAGAAGATGCTGAGAAAACAACTTTCATTACACCGTAGGGGATGTATTGCTACAAGATGATGCCGTTTGGGTTAAAGAATGCAGGGGCCACCTACATGAGGGCCATGACCACCATTTTCCATGACATGATACACAAGGAGATCGAAGTGTATGTAGATGATGCCATCATCAAGTCCAAGAAAGCCACTGATCACATGGAAGATTTGAGGAAATTCTTCAATAGACTGAGAAGGTATAACCTAAAATTGAATCCTGCAAAATGTGCATTCGCGGTTACACCTAGAAAATTGCTTGGGTTCATTATGAGTCGTTGAGGGATAGAATTGGATCCATCAAAGGTCAAAGCTATTAAAGAATTTCCACCGCCAAAGAACAAGAAAGAAGTAATGAGTTTCTTGGGGAGACTTAACTACATCAGCCGATTCATAGCACAATCTACTGTCATCGGTGAGCCATTCTTTAAGATATTGAAGAAGGATGCTGCTACCAAATGGACCGATGACTGCCAAAAGCCCTTCGACAGAATCAAGGAGTAACTGTTAACACCGTCGGTTTTGGTCCCGCCCGAGCCAAGTAGACCCTTAATACTCTACCTTGCAGTATTGGATAGAGCATTCAGTTATGATCTGGGGTAACATGATAAAACAGGGAGGAAGGAGTGGGACATCTATTATCTCAGTAAGAAGTTCACCTCATACGAGGCCTAATATTCTCTGTTGGAATGCACTGGTTGTGCTCTGACTTGGGTAGCTCATAAGAGGAGGCACTATTTCTATGCTTATACTACGTATCTCATATCAAGGATGGATCCTTTGAAGTACATCTTCCAGAAGTCCATGCCCACTGGCAAGCTAGCCATGTGGCAAATCCTGTTGAGTGAATTTGACATTGTCTACATGACTCAGAAGGCAATCAAGGGACAAGCACTAGGAGATCTCCTTGAAAAAAATCCTGTGGACGGAGAATATGTACCCCTGAAGACGTATTTTCCTGACGAGGAGGTATCAATTGTAGGAGAAGATATTGCAGAATCCTATGATGGTTGGAGGACGTTTTTCAATGGAGCAGCAAATTTCAAAGGAGTTGGCATAGGAGCAGTCCTAGTTTTAGAAATCGGCCAGCATTATCCGGTATCCTCCAAGCTCAGGTTCCCCTACACTAACAATATGGCCGAGTGCGAAGCCTACATCTTAGGGCTCAAGATGGCCATTGACATGAACATCCAAGAGTTGCTAGTAATTGGAGATTCAAACTTACTTATACATCAGGTCCGAGAAGAATGGGCAACTAAGAACTCCAAGATACTCCAATACCTGCATCATGTACAAGAGTTAAGGAAGAGGTTCACAAAGACAGAATTCCAACATATTCCCGGAATTTGAAACGAGTTTGCCGATGCATTAGCCACCCTATCATCTATGATACAATATCCAGATACGAACTTCGTTGATCCTGTTCCCATGAAGATCTACAATCAGCCAGCTTACTGTGCACATATCAAAGAAGAAGCAGATGGAAAGCCTTGGTTTCATGTCATCAAGGAATATTTGGCAAAAAGAGAATACGCAGAGCTTGCAAATACTACTCAGAAGCGCACGCTTCGAAAATTTTCCAATAATTTCTTTCATAGCGGAGTAATCCTGTATAGGAAGACTCAAGATTTAGGATTACTAAGGTGTGTTGACGTGAAGGAAGCATCTAAATTGCTAGAGGAAATTCATGTGGGGACCAGTGGACCACATATGAACGGTTTTTTCTTAGCCAAAAATATACTCTGGGCAGGTTATTTTTGGATGACTATGTAGATGGACTGTATCCAATATGTCCGCAAATGCCACCGCTGTAAGATATATGGCGACATGATGAAGGTGCCTCTAAATGAGCTTAATGCAACAAGCTCGCCATGGCCGTTCGCCGCATGGGGGATGGATGTTATCGGACCAATCTAAATTGCCGCATCAAATGGGCACAGGTTTATCCTGGTAGTAATTGAATATTTCACCAAATGGATTTGAAGCAGCTTCTTACAGAGCAGTGACCAAGAAAGTCGTGACAGACTTTGTCCGCGATCATATCGTTTCTCGATTTAGAATTCCAGAGTCAATCATTACTGATAACGACTCCAAACTCAATAGTGATTTGGTAAAAGCCATGTTTGAAACCTTCATGATGAATGGAGCCATAGAAGCCGCTAACAAGAATATCAAGAAGATACTGAGGAAAATGACAGAGAAGCATAAGTAGTGGCATGAGAAGTTATCGTTTGCTTTATTGGGGTGCTGCACCACAGTCCTCACATCAATCGGGACCACTCATTACATGTTGGTTTACGATACTGAAGCGGTCATTCCCGCAGATCTAGAAATTCCTTCCTTAAGGATCATACAGGAAGCAAAACTCGACGATGCAGAGTGGGTAAAAAGTCGTTACGAACAGTTGGCACTTATACATGGAAAGAGAATGAATGCAGTTTGCCATGGTTAGCTTTATTAGAATAGAATGTCTAGAGCTTTCAACAAGAGAGTCAAACTAAGACGGTTCACACCGGGGCAGCTAGTGTTAAAGAAGATTTTTCAACATCAAGATAAAGCCAAAGGGAAGTTCTCTCCCAACTAGCAAGGACCATATATGATTCACCGGGTTCTAACAAGAGGAGCCCTTATACTTGCAGAAATGGACGGAGAAGTTTGGCCAAAACCAATCAACTCAGATGCAGTCAAGCGATACTATATGCAATTTCATGCTTTTTCTACATGATGTAATTTGAACTACGTCTGACCTGATTCCCGTTTAAGAGGGGATACGTAGGCAGCCTTATGGGTTCGGTCACAATTCAATAAAATTTTCATTTCCCCCTGCAATTGGAAACTGGGGCAGAATTTTGAGGATGACCCTTAAAATTCTGAAGTAATTTCAGCCCATCATCGCAAGAAGCTGTCAGAAGTGTCGATCCAGCAAACTGGTGTAGAATTTTGAGGGGGACCCTCAAAATTCCAAGGTAAGAGAGGTTGTAGTGTCTTGAACTGCGTCTCAATCGTTGGTTCATCTAAAGAAAACTATTCTTAATTATGTATTTACGCTATATTTCTACTAAATCATGCATGTCTGTCACCAAAATTGTTCTATTTAGCAACACTACTCCAGGGATACCCATAATATCACCAAATCAGAGCCGAGCCGGCCAAGCGAGGTCAGCAACGACATGGAAATAACCTTTCCCTTTTACAAAACTCACGATTTTTCTTTGGATGTAGTCACCTAAGTCGCAAATTTATATATATACACTCATACTATTCAGGAATACAACTCTCGGAATTATCGCTTCACAACCGCTATCTGTATACAATATCCCCAACAACCGCATTATCACAATCAGCTACCAACTATCAGCTAATAATTTTTATCAATATTCACCTTTTATCCCTTGCATAAGGCTATTATTCTGCCTTCAGAGGTTAAGCTTTACCTCCATCTGCATTCCTGCATTGCATAAGGCTACTACTCTGCCTTCCGAGACTAAGCTCTGTCTCCATTTGTATTTCCTGCATTGTATAAGGCTATTATTCTCCCTTCATAGACTAAGCTCTATCTCCATCTACATTTCCTGCATTGCATAAGGCTACTATTCTACCTTCAGAGACTAAGCTCTGTCTCTATCTGCATTTCCTACATCGCATAAGTCTACTATTCTGCCTTTCGAGACTAAGCTCTGTCTCCGTTTGCATCGGCTGAAAGATCGTCATTTTACTTACTTTTTTTGAATGGCTGAAATATCGCCACTTCATTTAAATCTTGCATCGGCAGAAAGATCGCCATTTTACATACATTTTTTCCATGAATGAAATATCACCGCTTCATTTAAATCCTGCATCGACTGAAAGATTGCCGTTTTACTTACATTTTTGCACGGCTGAAATATCGCCACTTTATTTAAATCCTATATTTGCTGAAATATCGCCACATTTATTTATGTCTTGCATCGACTAAAATATTGCCAATTTATTTACGATCTCATGTGTTAAAAGATCGCCACCTTTTGCATTTCATGGGCTAAAAGATTGCTAAATTGTTCAAGGGCGTCATTGTTCGGAGACACCATCTTCATAGCCCGAGAATGCTATGCCATGGCTTAAGGACTCCTTTATCTCTTGCATATCATTATTCAACGGCATCATCGCTCAGAGGCATAATTCTCATAGCCCGAGAGCATCATTTCATTTCCTGTGAATACTTTATTATATGCTTCATGGCCTAGGACATCATGGTCCGAGGACGTCATCTCCAAAGACAGCATTAATGGTCTGACGGGAAATTGCATCGCGTTTAAATTTATGCATAATATATGCGCGTAATGTTTATTTTCAGGTAAACCAGCAAGCAACGGCCATCTCGGCAGGAGCGATCCCGCTCTGGTAGCCACAACCCTACTAGACTCTTAACCACCCATCCCAACCTAAGTATCGCGTCTGTTCTTGAAATATCTCCCTCGGCATACTCCGCCGACGGATCCTCAACCACATATGGCCTGATTCCTGCAAGACCAGGGATATGTAGGCAGCTCAAGAATCAGAGCACGGTCAATCGTTTCAAACCATTCTATTCGGTCAAAATTGGCCATCATATCTTTACCCGACAACTCTTCCATCCTTTCCGGGTAAAGAGGGGCAACTTTTGATACCTAATTTTTTTCCATCTATTGTTTATACGCAATACTTTCAAATACTATATATATGCATATATAAGTATACCTAAGTGTTCTAGTATTTTTCCCAATTTTTAAAAGATTTTTTTAAATCAATTTATTATCCATTTTAGCAGTATAAAAACCAATAATTATTTCCAAAATTATCATCTTTGTGAATAACTTATTTTATTTTCATATTTATACAAAACAATATAGCTAGATGTAATTTTTATAAATTTATTTGGTATTTTAAAAGTAAAATTACATATAATTGTGACTTTAGCCTATTTTGAGAATTAACAACATTTTATAATTATGAAATTGGTTCCAATATTATTAAATTAGTATTTATATATTATCAACTGATCCAGTACTTTAAATTTTCTTTCAAAATTATTTTTTACTATTTTTATAAAATAGAAAGGGAAAAACTGGCTATTTAAAATCTGGCCCATTTTTATTTCGATTATAGCCAAATTGATCCCTTAATTAACCCAATTTCAGACCAGGCGAAACCCTAAAAATAACCCGACCCCTAACCCATTAATACAACCCGCCCGGTCATTCTTTTAATCCAGGTTGTTGATCATTTTGATCAACGGTCACGATCGGCCCTTACTTTTTTTAATTCCCCAAACCCCATAACGCTACTCATTTCCTCCAGAGACGACGCCTCTGAATACCCTTCGTCTCTCAAACTCTATCGAATGTTCTTGAAACCCTAATTGTTTTCTACCATGTTCAACATCAATCTCACCGGAATCCATGGCCTCTGAGGCCATGGATGGATACTCACTTCCCTCTGCTCTTGAACGCTTGGTGTTCGAAGTTTCGAGGTTTGACCTCGATGGTGTCCGTTCAGATCTTCTCCGATTGAAGGTTCTATGGCTTCTTCGGCCTTGCTCCGGCGTATCCAAAGCATTTCGAGCCTTGTTCTGACTCATCCGACTTAGATCAAACCTTTTTCAAGCCTTTCTCACTTTAGGGTTCCTCTGAAACCCTAGATATTTGGGGTTTCTCTGATTTTTTTCTTAAATCTATTCTAAATTTGTGCTCTACTTGAGTTTTAAAACATTTTCCCCAATTTTTTCTTTCTAATTTAGGGTTTCTGAAAAGCTTAAAATATTTCTTTGACTTTTCCTTTTCTTTTTGTTTTGTGTATTTGTCTATACTGTGTTCTTATGTTTCTTTTCTACCACGCATGTGTTTCTACTACTTTCTTATGCTTTCTTACTACTATACGTGTTCTTTTATGCTTTCTATGTTTCATCTTCCTACTGCGTTTCTATAACATGCTCTTACATGTTTGTCTTGCTATGTTTCCCTGAGTGTTCTTTTGTTATGATTTTCCGATATCCTTGTGTTCCTTTACTGTATTTTCTACTATGTTTTTTCAGTTATTTGTTTTCCTTCTACTAGTCCTTGTTTGAGTTCCCTTAAACATGTTTCTTCTACTGTTTTCTTAAGTGTTATACTACCTCTTTTCTCTTCTGAACCTGTTTATGTTCCAGGTTTTTCTTAAATATGTTCCTCCTACTCTCACTATGGTTCGAATCAGTTTCTTCACTTTTTTGTTTCAAACTCACTATTGTATTTGTTTTTTATTTGTATCCTCATCTCTGTATCTGATTCGAGTTGGAAACCATAGAATTTGGGGGTTTTGACGAGGATTGATCTTGTGTTTGGACTACGGTTCTATTTTTGAAGGGTGTCCCATTTAAGTGGATAGAGAAGTATGAGGCAAGCTTTCAGAAGCTCAAGACAGCTTTGACTACAACCCCATTTTTGATATTGCCTACAAGTTAGGGTCTTATATTGTCTGTAGTGATGCCTCAAGAATTGGCCTTAGAGCAGTATTGATGTAGGCCGGTAGGGTGATTACCTACGCGTACAGACAGTTGAAGATACACGAGAAGAATTATCTTGTCCATGATCTTGAGTTAGCTGCCATTGTTCATGCCCTGAAGATTTAGTGCCCTTATCTGCATGGTGTGCCTTGTGAGATCTATACTGATCATTAGAGTTTGCAACACTTGTTCAAGAAAAAGGATCTATATTTTCGCTAGAGTAGGTGGTTGGATTTTTTGAAAGATTATGACATTATTATTCTATATCACCAAAGCAAGGCCACTGTGGTGGCTGATGCCTTGAGCTGCAGGGAGAAGAGTTTAGGGAGTTTGGCAGATTTACCAGTATCCGAGAGGCCTATGGCGATGGATGTTCAGGCCTTAGCTAGCCAATTTATGAGATTGGATCTTTTGGAGCCCAGTCGAGTTCTAGCTTGTATAATTTCCCAGTCTGCTTTATTTGATCGTATCAGAGAGCGGCAATACGATGACCCTTATTTGCTTGTCTTAAGGATAGGGTTCACCATGATGATGCCAGAGATGTGACCATTGGCGAGGACAGAGTATTGAGGATGCAGGGTTGGGTTTGTGTACGTAATGTTGATGGTCTACGGGAGCTAATGTTGATGGTTCGTGATACTCCACCTATCCGGGTGCCCTGAAGATGTATCAGGACTTGAGGCAGCACTATTGATGGAGGCGGATGAAGAAAGATATAGTTGGGTTTGTAGCTCGGTGTCTCAATTGTTAGGAAGTGAAGTATGAGCACCAGACACCCGGTGGATTGCTCCAGTAGATAGAGGTTCCGGAGAGGAAATGGGAGCATATCACCATTGACTTTGTATCTGGACTCCCATGGACCTTGAAGAAGTTCTATGCCATTTGGGTTATTGTGGATCGACTGACCAAGTTCGCTCATTTCATTCCTATGTGTACTACTTATTCATCACAGCAGTCGGCGGAGATTTATATCCGGGAGATTGTCCGTCTGCATGGTATTCCAGTTTCTATTATTTCAGACAGAGGTACTCAGTTCACATCAAAGTTCTATAGAGACGTGCAACAAGAGTTAGGTACACGGGTGGAGTTGAGCACGACATTTCATCCTCAGATGGACGGGCAGTCTGAGCGGACTATTCATATTCTTGAGGTTATGCTCTGTGCGTGTGTGATGGAGTTTGGGGTTCTTGGGATCAATTCTTTCCATTGGCAGAGTTCTCTTACAACAATAGTTATCAGTCCAGCATTCAGATGGTACCGTATGAGGCCTTGTATGGTAGGCGGTGTAGATCTCTGGAAGATTGGTTCGAGCCAAGTGAGGCTAGGTTATTTGGGCACAAATTTTGTTCAGGATTCTTTAGAGAAGGTTAAGGTGATTCAGGATAGGATCCGTATAGCCTAGTCCAGACAGAAGAGTTATGCGGCCCGAAAGGTTCGTGATGTTTCTTATATGGTTGGATTGCGAGTTCGGCTTCGGGTTTTGCCTATGAAAGGCGTTATGAGATTTGGTAAGAAAGGGAAGCTGAGTCTGAGATTTATTGGCCCTTTTGAGATATTGAGACGAATTAGGGAGGTTGCTTATGAGCTTGCCTTACCTCCCAGCCTGGTAGGGGTTCATCCGGTATTTCATGTCTCGATGCTCCGGAGGCATCACGATGACTTATCACACGTGTTGGTTTTTAGTTCAGTCCAGCTGGACAAAGATCTATATCATGTTGAGGAGCCAGTAGCTATATTGGACAGGTATGTCAGAAAGTTGAGGTCAAAGAACATTGCTTTAGTAAAGGTTCACTGGCGGGGTCAGCCGGTCGAGGAGGCTACCTGGGAGACCGAGTAAGATATGTGCAGCCGTTACCCAAATCTTTTCACTACTTCAGGTATGTCTCTATGCTTTTTTGAGGAATAATTAATGTTTAAGTGTAGAAGGATGTGATGACCCTGCCAGTCGTCTTAAGAATTAACGCCCCGATCCCCAATTAACTGCTTTTGCCAAGTCTATTTCTGCTAATTTGATTTTGCTAGGATGTTTTGTTTTTAGTTTTGAAGATTTTTGTGACACTTAGTCCCTACGTGAGAGCTTAAGTGTTGGAAAGTTGGCCATAGTCGGAACAGTGTGAAGACGGCCTCATAATGGAAATCCGATGGTTAGACTAGTGAGAGTACGAGGGTTCTGAAAATGTTAATTTCATCTAATTCCAAGATGTTGGCTTCAGAGATGTTTTGGTCATTTTACCTAATTTTGCATCTTAGCTTTTAATTAAATTGTAATATCAGTTGCTTGAGATGTTATTTACGATATGTAATTGAATTGAATAGATTTGGGCTATTTGGAGTCAGATACTCGTGGCAAATGTGTGGTTTCGAGTTGATTATGGAGCCGGTTCGAGCTAAGTGGATTGTTTAACAATGTGTAGCGGTCCTTTCCCCTTAGGATATGATATATGATAATTGAATGCCTTGTACGTGAGGTGACAAGTGCGTACTTGATCTAATTGTGGAAAATCTAGTTTTATTCGAAGTATTTAAATTGAGTTTCTTTTCTTACCTAATTTACTCTAATTGCAAACTTAGCCTGTGTTAGTTTAGAGAAGCATGTTTAGTTGACTTACCAGCCTATTTGCTTGAACTTCTTTGTTTGTATTTCGTGAAGCATGTTAGGCTAAAATTTCCTGTTACTTGTCATGAGTTGCACACTTATTCCGATATTCTTGTGCTGTTATTGTGTGTTTTAAATTTGGGACTACGAGATGTCATCCCGGGAGATCCCCTACACGTGTTATGTTTTGGACTAAGGGTGCGGTATACGAAGAGATCCTTAGCACATGTACATATATATTATTGAGGATACCAATAGATCCTCGGGATACCAAGAGATCCCTGGCTTACTTATTGAGGATATGAAGAGATCCTCGTGATACCAATAGATCCCTAGTGTATATGGTGAAGATACCAAGAGATCCTCGGGATACAAATAGATCCCGAATAACATTCTTGTTGTGAGCGGTATTTCCTTGTGTTTGTCGTATTTCTATTTTTCTGTTACTGTATTGCTTATTTATCCTGTTTAGATTCTCTCTGTAGAATATCATTATACTATCTCTTTGTCCCATCTTTTATTATATTTTATCCAGTAGGGCCCTGACCTTCCTCGTCACTATCTAATCGAGGTTAGGCTTAGCAGTTACTGAGTATAGCTGTGGTGTGCTCATTCCCCTTCTGCGAATGTTTTTCATGTGCAGATGTAGGTACCCCTACCCAGGCGTATCGCCCTCGCGGCGGAGAGATCTATCAGAGACTTCGAGGTACATCTGCCGCAATCGCAGACCAAGGAGTCTCTATTTTGTTCTAGCTTTAGCAGTTAGCCTTCCTTTCTTACAGTTGTTTTAGACATACTGGAGTTAGAGCACTGAGTTACATTCTGTTGGCTTGTGTTCCCGTGAGTTTTCGGGTTTTTGGATGATATTATAGGCTTTCGCGTTATTGAGTTGTATATGGCAAGCGACATCTGTATACAGTTTTCTTCTAGCTATTAAGTTTTAACTTATTATTTTTCCACAAGTTGTATTGTTTCCCATTGCTAGGCTTACCTAGTCATAGGGACTAGGTGCCATTGCGACATATTCACGGAGGGCAAACTGGTATCGTGAAACTAGTTAACCATCATAACATTCCAAATACCACTTTTATACCTTTTGCTTTATGGGAGCTATGGATTATACATAATAAAAATACTACTGATCATAAGAAAGTTTTTTTACATTTATCTTCCATATTTAGGAATGCTTCTGAAGTTTATTACCTAATACATCCCACATCAAAAAATTATTCTCTAATTCCTTTATATATAAAATGGGACCCTCCAAACAACTATACTTATAAACTTAACATTAGTGGATCCTACTCACTTAACCAGTCAAAATAGGGCATTGGTGGCATATTTCATAATCACCAAGGCAACTGGATTATAGGGTTTGTGGGCACATCAATACATGGGGTCATGTATTCAGACATAGCTCCTAGCTTTGCTTATGGGCCTTAAAATTGCTGTCCAAAAGAATATCAAACCACTCATCATAGAGACGGATGCACACGCAATACTAGGTATGTTCAAATCTCCTACAATGCTATACACTAATATACTTAATAATTGCAGGTTATTGCTACTACACCTGGATAGTCCCACCGTTCAAAGCATCCACATGGAGTAAAATTGTATTGCAGATAGTCTAGCTTACTACGTTGCCATGCATGCAAAGGAACACTGTCTACTTTTTGAAAGTCCACCACCTTTAGTTTGAGATTTATATCATCAAGATAAAAATGGGATGCTCAGAAGAAGGATGATTAAAACTAGATCTGTTTTGTGTAATAGTAGTACTTTAACTAGTCCTGTACCTAATCCTAATGATATTATTTTAGATTGTTCTACTTTTGTTAATAGTCATGGTTCCTATACGGGAGCCTTGGGGACAAACTCTAGTAATGTAAATCTGATGCCACTAGTGCATCTACTTAAGCACTCTCATGTACTAGTTTGATTATATATATGTATAATATAATATAACTAGCCTTCGAAAAAAAAAAGGATGGCAATCATTTACACCCCAAAATTTGCTTTAAAAAATAAATTCATCCTCTAACTATGAATAATTATTATTGTACTTCTCATATCAAAATTCACTTTTCAAAATGCCTTACCCTTACAACTTTTATATCTTGTTCTTTTATAATATATATTTTTTTATTATTTTAGTCTATTTTCCAATGATATTTTTTCTTTATTTTTCTCTAATTTAGTTTAGCATATAGACACTGAAACAAAAAAATTTAAGAAGTACAAAGCATATAAGTTAATGTTAAATAATAAAAAATAAGAAAGATAACACAACCATATCAGTAACTTTATCAATAGCAACCAAAACTATATCTATTTACAAAATGAAGAAAAAAAATAGTAAATTTTTATAAATCATGTAATGTACGTAATAAACAAATAATGAATGAAAAAAGAAGTAGATTTTATAATAAATTCATTAAAGTTATCAATGTTTACCGTAAAAATGGTAATAACAGTTAAATTTATAAATGGAATTTTAAAAATACGTAATCTATTTCCGATCTAGTTGATTAGGGTAGTTAGTGCTAAAGCGTGAGGTAAAATGATAAAAATCGAGTTAAGCAAAGTAGTAATCGAACAAGTAGGGGTTACCCGGGCGTGAAACAGGCCAATAGACACCTCGGAGCCAAGGTTCGAGCCTATCTCGGGCTATCGGGGATAGCCGGGAAGGGAATAACAAGTGAAAATAGATCCAAACCAGACTCTATCTTATCAATATTGAGCGAAATAATTTAGAATAAGTAAGAAAATGATAAAATGCTAAGACGACCTCGAGGTATGTTGAATAACAAACAAGGATAAAAGCTAATAATCGAAATGACTTTGAACCAGAGAGAAATAAGTGAATTAGAGAAGAAAGAAAGAGATAGAAAGAATATTATTGCTCTTTTATAAGACAATTGGAGGTGATCTAGAAGGTATTGGTGACCCTTCTTATATACAAAGGGGACGTCCAAACTTAGTACGGGATACATAGTACCACAAAAGAATGAGATGTGATAGCCCATTTTTCTTATGTCGTGTGAGGGCTGGAGCCGAGCCGCTTGAATAAGTCTCATCGACACCGGATACATCTCTTGAGGGATACCTTCGTCCATTGGGGCCTTAGCTGATGTTCGATCTAGGCAAGGCATTGATAAATCTCGAGAGAAGTGACCGATTCGAGATCTCGTGCCTCCGGGGTTTACTCTTCAAAGCATTATGTTGGGGGAAAGTCGGTCTCCTGATTTCCCCGCGCACAGATAGTCTTCGTGCTTCTTAGAGGGAAGTGATAAGAAATATTTTTGACACCCTATATCATGGGCTCTTGACATAACATTATGTTGATGGCGTAGCCCCCTTCACGAAAGTTGAGGCATTTCACCTTCCCGCTTCTTCAGGACTATTAGAAGTATCATGACTCCTCGTTCCTCGGGGCCGCATCATTGCTATCATTTTGTTGCCATCGTTTCATTGCTACCGTTTCAGCTTCCATAAATGCATTAATTGTGCCTATTGTTTCATTTTTCGAGGGCGGTAATGGTGCCGTCGGTTAGTGTAAGGCCCTATAAAATCCCAACTCAAAAACCCAGATTCCGTGGTGCCATGTTGGGAGCCGCAGACCTTTTTTGTTTGAATAATACATTAAAGAGTCAAGAATAAGTTTCCAAAAAAATGCAACAAATGCGGTCCAGAATGCGGTCGCATAATCAAACTACGGACCGTATGTCTGCCGAATAGTGAGGCAGAATATTGGTTAAAATTGAAGTCAACTATGCAGTCGAAAATGCGGTAGCATAATCAAAATGCGGACTGCATAGTCGTCGCATATTCCCCTTTGAAAATGCGGTGCACTTAGCGACCACAGAACGTGAATGCGGACCGCATTCTTACCGCAGAATGAGTCAGAATGTTTAGTATCTAGGGATCATTTTGCGTTCCATTATGCGGACCGCATGTTTACTATGAGATCGCAAATGCGACCGCATATTTGACTCGGGGCTCCAATTTTCTAATTTTTAACCCGACCTCCATATCGATATATCCAGTGATATAGCTCATTTTAAGCATTCTTCTGAGCATTTTCTAGAGGGAGAGAGAGGGTTTTTAGAGAGGGAAAGTATCCCCATCAAATTAATCCATAAGGTATGAAAAATCCTTGAAGAAAATCAAGTGAAGACCCCTAGACCATCACCTCAAGAGGTAAGACTTCATCACCTCAACTCTTATTTGTTTTATTCTCAGATATAAGGGGGTCATTAGTGAGGTTATTCATGGGTATAACAATGGATCCTTTGCATGCATATCAAACCTTAGAGTAGTGGAAGATGGTGAATTAAAGAGGGGTACAAAATGGTATAAATTGCACCTTTAGGGTTTGTCAATATGCTTGAACCAAGCTAGAGTCTCATTCTCATCTCTAATTCTCGATTTAATTTGTTTTACTCAATAGATAGAAGTGCTAAGAGTTCCGGAAATTGTAGAAGAGTAAGGAAAAGCTTTATTGAGGCATGTATGGCTAAAACCCCTTTTTATTAGAAATTGAGCACGGTTGTCATTACGAAAGTATGGTAAGAGTTGAATTGGATAGTGTATTGATTGTCATTACGCATTAGTTGATTTACATTTATCTATACATATTCATGAAGGATGTGCCTCTAGGTGAATAATGTACCAATCTTGATAATTAGAGAGTGATGAAAAGTACAGTTATGTGTTGAATTGCTTGGGCTATAAGCCCGCATCAAAACAAAGAACTATTTATGCTAGCTATGTGCTCACTTACCCGTGATTGCAACTTCAATTATCTTTGATATATGTGTCTATGATCACAACTTGTAAAATGAATATTGAAAAGGGAAAAATATGTGATGATGGTGGCCATGAGTGCCCATGAATTGTTATGATATGTGTGGGATAAGTATTTGGAGTTGTTGACTAGTAATGCCTCTAATGAGGTGACCTAGCTGATCGGGTCGTGATCAGACACCATGCCACACACATGGTGGTAATATGCTGATATTGAGTTCTGGATAAGGAAAATAAAATATTGATTGAGATTAATGTCTCTAATGAGGTGACCTAGCCGGTCGGGTCGTGACCGGGCTCCGCTCGAGATGGCGGTGGTATTGAGAACAGTGGTGAACACGTGACAGAAATGCCCTAATCTATGTTGTGGAAATTATATGAAAGATTATACGAATTGATTCTTTGATTTGCCCATATTACTTGCTTGTATCTGTTTGATAGTTCTTTCTAGTAAAATGGTACTTAGTTATACATACCAGTACAATTCAAATGTACTGACGTCCCTTTTGCCGGGGGCGCTACATTCGTGTTATGATTGTAGGTAGCTCCATAGCGGATAGTGCCGATCGTGTGTAGCGGAGCACTTTTCTACTCGAAGTCTCGGTAAGCCCCTTTTTCTTCCATGGGGCTATATGGTGTATCTTTTGTTATTACAGCTTTCCATTTTTGAGGTATAGCTGGGGCCTTGTTGCCGGCATAGTTACGCTTATCTGTTATATCCTTAGAGGCTCCAAAGGCACTAGTGTGGGTTATGTACGGGTGTTCGGGGAGTCCACTGTATATGTTGTAACCCTAAACTTGTGATCTCTATAAACCGTAACTCTTATAGAATCCTTGAAGCTATCTTATGCATGGTAAATCTTTGTGATATGAAATGAACCAATGATGTAGTATTCACCATGTATCTTCGTCTAAATTAATGAAAGGCAAGGGTTCCATATTCATATTGATTTGGGGTAGAAATTGTTTGGTAAGGCTTGCTCAGTCGGGTTCACTTGATTGAGCGCCGGTCGCGCCTCCCGAGGTTGGTCCGTGACAGTTAGTTTACCTTCCCCCTATATATGGGGCTTCTTTGTGATCGATTCTTCATTCAACCTTTCTTCGATATCTGCTCTTCTTTCCTCTCCTACCATTTTCTAGATTTTGTTGCTTTGCTATGTTTAAGGCCTATGGCCTTAAGACCTGTGTCGAACGTGCTCTCGATCTTTCCCCGGCGGGACGAGCTTGTCTCGCTATGATGATGATGATGTTGTTGTTGTTGTTATCTCTGTGGCTAGGAATGGAGACGTGGGGGGTTGATTTCCTTCGATCTGGAGAAAAATTTGGAGTATCCACCACTGCTCAAGAGGGGGCTCGGATAATATACCGCTGCTCACCCTCCTTCCTTAGCTTGGCGTGTTACACACCCTTTGGATTCCTGGGGATGTAGCGATAGTCCCTGCTCGGCTGTTGTCTCCCGGTCGAGGCAACGTATCAAGAAGTGTCTTTGAGATATACGTGCTGGCAGAGTCTGTACTAGCCAAAATTTTCACCCAGCCACTTCTCGCCTTCTTCCGGTATCCGCCTCATCATTTTGCTCTTGTCCCAGCTTCCTTTTGAAAATGCCATTACGAGAGGATTGGGATGGGATCCCTATGGGGGGCGAACTTGGAAGATATTATCTTGGATGTCATACGCGTGGAAGGATGATACCGGAAGCGCGGTACATATATAGGATACTCCCTTAGGCTTGCATACTACCTGTATCTTTTTGCCCCCTCCACTTTTTTCCTTTTTAACGATATCCTGCGGGATTTTGTAATCATGTAAGATATAATCGATTGTAAAGAGATGTATGAATATAAATATACTTTTTCCTGGATTCTGTTCCAAATCCTCGCCTTACTTTTGTCTGTGTTTATGCCTCTGGATGCCTATGGTAGTCTTCCTTTGTTGTTAACTGCGAGCGCCTGATTCGGATGAAAGCATTTCTCCCGATCCTTCGTTGATCAGTGTGGCTCTTTTTCAAGCCCGATAATCATGCTTCTGACCGAGCTTAAGCTGACCCGATAGATTCGGGTCGTCGAGTTCCTCAAATTACACGGAGATAACTGATACTCGGGTTCCCCGGGAGAGGTATCGAGAGAGGATTTTCAGGTGCGTGAGGGTCCCTTTTGGATCATAGATAGCCTTCTGGAGCACGTGTGGTTGATTTTGTTTGAAGAGTTGCCTATGCTTGGGAACCTATTTTGATTTTGCTTGGAGCTACCAACCGATTCAAAATGGACTTGCGCAGGGCCCTTTGTCTTTCGACTTTGAATAACATCAACATATTCGGACCGCTGGACCCTTACCTTGAAGGTACGGGTAATGTCTTCGGGTTTTGTGGTGGTCTTTAGGAGGAGGCTTGTTGATTTCTTTCAGCGGGGGTCTTTGTGCATTGGTCTCATGTTGGCGAAGGCATTGCTAGCCTTTCAGGGCTTTGCCGCGACGGGGACTCAGGGCTGACTATAGTACCAGTGCCGGAGATGGTGCTGGGGCTGATGCCCTTGGGTTGTTTTTTGAATTTTGTTGCTGTTTTAAATGCAATGCGAGGCTGCGTGCACCTATTTTCAGGGGTCATCGGAGTCTTTCCCCAATGGTCACTTGTTTGGGGAAAGCGTATGTCAGACTTTGGGCGAATCATCCCTTCCGGTGTTGGCCGCTGGTGTTGCTTCTTTGAAACCCTCTGTCACTTGTTTGAAGAGATAAGGAGATGCCCTTCACGGGGTGCACCTTGTTCTCCCCTTCCTCCACTTGAAACTTCCTTTCGTAGGCTTGTGATCGCCTTAGATCCGTTCTGGTATATTAAGGGCCCAAGCCTCGGAAAGTTCTCGAACTACAAAATTCTGTCATGTGGAACAGGTGAATTGTAGTACATGCTATGTCCCTTTCCACCCAAATGGCTAGATTTCTCTTTCTTTTTGCTATATCTATTATAGTAAAAAGCAGAGATTTTGGAGTACCTTAAGGGTGACGTCTTCCACGCCGGAGTTACTTGCGGCGAGCTAGGGGCTCAAGCGCTGGTTTAGGCTTTGGTCAAGGTTTCTCCCTTCAGAGTCAAATCCTTGTGACTTGTGATAGCGTCAAAGTTCGAGCGGGTGTGGTTTGGAAAATTTCGAATTTGATCCCCTGTAGCTTGGAGGTGAGATAGTTAGCGCTTAGGCCGAGGTGGGCTAGGCCAAACCAAGGTAGGTCGGGGAATGGAGACTCGCTCGTGGGATATTGCAGGCACTTAAGCTGAGTTAGAGAGACCCATCGATCAAAAGAGGGGGGTTGGAGAGTTGGTTCCTTGTGATTTTCAAAGAGAAATATTCGAGCAGGTTGGTGCAAGGGGCCTCTTTCCCAGAAGAATTTGCTCGGGCCGGGAGGATAATTGTGCCGCTTAGTTTCCTTTTGCTGAGGTCTTCGACAAGATGTAATCCTTTTAGCGCGAAACGTATATTTTACAGTCTTTCATCATTTTGTTTTTTGACATGGGCATAGGGTGCCTGCAGATGGAGAGGGCGCCTTTTGTGTATGTAATATATACGAAGGAATTTGGAGTTTTGTTTCTTTGATACCTGTATCACCTTCGGCCGGGCTGGCTATTTTTGACGCACAACCGGGCCTTCATAGGTCTGGATTTGATCAGATGTGTCAGGGGCTCCCAAGCATGATCTTTGGTGTGAACAGGTGCTGGGGCTTCCGTGTTTGGCGTTGCTGCTTTAGGCTAAGTCCCTTGAGTCGAGTTTTTGTTTGAGCTTCCTCAAGCCTTCCGTGCTTGTGTGGGCGGGCAATGGTCACCTCCATTTTCTACCTTAGGGCATTTGTCGCCCTAATTATTCTTAGGCCCAGTCTTTGAGTTGTGTCGTGGCTTGAGCCTTATCGGCCTTCAAGCGTTTCCCATTTGTACGGGCGGAGGACGATGATTCTTCATCCTCTAGGTTGAAATGGTTTCGCGGGCGTGTGGACTAGAAATTTGATTGGGTGACGATGATATCATTCATGCCTTTAGATGTATTAGCAGCTTAAATTGTGTTTCGTCCCGTCTCTGAGTCGCGCTGCGACTCAGGCTGTGTTTGACCCTTAATTTTTTGTGATTTTTCGGCCTGCATATTGGTATATATGTCATTCCATTTAGGCATTTTTTACAATTTTTCGGGTCCAGTCTCCGAGTCATGTTCGTGACTAGGGCTCCAATTGACCATACTTTTCTTGAGGTTCTATCCGGCAATAGTGGTATCGATGTCGTTCCCTTAGGCATTTTGTAATTTTTGGGTCCTATCTCCGAGTTGCGTTACCACTCGAGCAGTAATCAACCCTTAAACCTTATTGAGCTTTTGGCAGGCGACAATGGCATTTATGTGTGCCCTTAGGCATATTGTGGTTGAATTATTCCCCAGTTTAGACTCCGAGTCGGGATCCGACTCAAGCTTAATATACCCTTGAGCCCGTTCGGGCTGGCGATAATGGTTTTAATTACATGCCCTTGGGCATTTTGCAATTTTTTGGGTCCAGTCTCTGAGTCACATTGTGATTTTCCGGTCGGCAGTGGTGTTTATGCCGTGCCCTTAGGCATATTATCATTTTTGGGTCTAGTCTCCCAGTCGCGTTGCGACTCAAGCTGTAATAAACCCTCAAATCTCATTTAGTTTTTGGCCGGCGATGATGACCTTTCTGTTATTTGGTCGTTGAGTGTTTTTAATATGAGGCCCAGAGGCTTTTCTTAGTTAACTATTTTTGATCCGGTCTCTCAATCGGGTTACTATTTGAGCTTGCTTTAATCCTCAAGTTATCAAATTTCTAGCTGGTGACAATGGCTCTTACGCTGTACGGTTGTAGAGACTTTTTGATATGAGGCCCGGAGTCTTTCTTAGCTGGCGGTAATGGCTCTTACGCTGCTTGTTTGTAGAGACTTTTTGATATGACGCCCAAAAGCTTTTTGTAGGCTTTTCTTCCTCCCGTTAAGGTCTTCTTGAATATTTTTGCCTGACCCGTCGTTGGTTCTGAAAAAACCTCGATTTCAAGTCACAGTCGGCGATATTTTGAGCACCTCGTAAGGTTCATAGCTCATATGTCGAGTAGATCGACGCTCTTGCGATGTCTGAGCTGACGTGGTCAAAACTCATTTTTTGCCTGTTGAGGGAAGCCTGGTTTTTAACTGGTTCTTTCCGAAGTATATTTGTAGTATTTTTTAGTGATAGTCGGGCATCCTCGAGTCACGTTATTTATGCTGTATCAACCATTTTGATAGGAGTCATATGCGTTTGGTCGGGGCCATTTTTTATCCCGAGAGGCAGTTTTAGGCATCAACACATAGGGTATACCATTTAGGGATTCTTACAAATGCAACGTATAGCCTAAACCACTGGATTTTTCATGCCTGTTCAGGTCTTACAGTTTGCCATGCCTGTTCAGGTCTTACAGTTTGTGGAGAATAGATCTGGTTATACCGAGTCTGCCCGCAAGGTTCTTACAATTTTGGATTTTCCAGTACGTGGAAATTAGCAATGATGTTTCCGAGTCACCGAGTTCTGCTTAAGCTTAAAGATATCTTTTTGCAAACCTTGAGTTTCATTGCGAGGTCTTCGTGAGCTTGGAACTCCAACCCCATGGTAGGGTGGATGCTGAATCGTTTGAAGTCTCCGAGTATCTCGGGACGTATTGGAATATATCCTCTGATCCATTGGTGCGATATATGTGCTGTTGCGTTGAATCGACTGGTTCTAGGCCAAGTCGGGTTGTTTTGCTGATTTTCATGTTGTTTTACTCCTGATTAGGAGCCTTTCTCTCTTCTCTTAAAAATAAGGGGGGGGGGGAGGTATTTTTGATTGCCCGATATAATAATACATGTTCTCGCTTTAGCGGGGTTTGCCTAAATTGACTGTTTTGGCCTGGTACATTATCTCCCCGTAGGGACCTTTGTTCGGTTCCTCCCTACCTCCTATGAATCCGGTGGACTTCAGGGAGAATGCCCCTTGCTGCTTCAAAAGTTGGCCGTTAGAGTGGCTTCAAGCCTTTTTGTGGTGTTTTTCTTTCGGTAGCTTCGCGGGCATTGGCTAATTAAAAACCTTGCCGGTAAAAACCTTCAAGTGCCTGCATGAGGGTTAATTTCTAATTTGGAAATAAAATAAAAGAAATGGAGGTACCTTGGGATGGGATATGTAGGTGGTGCCTTGAAACTAATTTGTTACGATCGCCCGAGATCGGATACGTGATGCGAATTTCTATTTTTGCATTTATCAAACCCGACCGGTGTTGAGGACCGATTTTCTTGAGGGCTTATCCGAAGGTGGAGGTACGGGCGCCGACAGCGCATCGTGTATTTTCAATATTTCAGTCGCCGTGTGTTGTTCTCTATAGAAAGTTTTTATTCTGTCCTTTGTTAGGAATATTATCATCTGGTGGAGGGTGGATGGTACTACTTTCATGCAATGTATCCACGGTCATCCGAACAAGGCGTTATACCTCATGTCTCCCTCGATGACGTGGAACTTGGTGTTCTGGATTGTGCTGGCCACGGTGATGGGGATGACGATATCTCCTTTCGTCGTTTTGCTCTCCATGTTGAACCCGTTGAAGACTCGAGTGGCGGGCAATCCGTTTGGTTAATACAAGCGGTTCTACCACCCTCGACCTGATAATATTGGTCGAGCTACCTTAATCCACGAGTACATATTTTATCTGAAAAGAATTTACAAGAAAGGAAATTACCAGGCCATCGTTGTGGGGTTAAGATAGGGACTCTACGTCTTCTTCACTAAACATAAGGATGTCCTTGGGGATATATCCCCAAGTCTGTTTCTCCCTAGTGATGGATGTTTTTATTTTCCTCATCATGAGTTCTTGCGGGGTATCGGCGCCCCCCTTGATCATGTGGATGACGTGTTGTGGTTTGTTTACTTCATTTTTTCTTGACTGCCTCCCTATCTTCAAACTGATTTTTGGCCCGATGGCTGAGGAATTCTCAGAGATGCCCTTTGCTGAGTAGTCAGGCTCGTAGTTGATGGAAATCCTTGGTACGGTGGCCGTGTGAGTTGTAGAACTCACATGTCAAGCTGTAATTTCTCTGCGAAGCATATGACTGCACTAGTCTGGGCTATTATGCCTCCCGGATTCTATTGATAGCGAACACGATGTCTGATACGTTGACGTTAAAGTTATATTCCGATAAGGGGGTGCATTAACTGGTGCCATATATCGATCAAACTTGGTCCTGTTGATAATCCACTGAGGATCCTGTCCTCGATCCATTCTCCGATCGTTGCGGGGAAGGTTGTGCATCGGGGCATTCCTCCTGTCTTCGAGGTATGGTTGGTACCTTTCTTTGCTTGGTTTCGTGTCTTTCTCCAGGAGTCTGTTTGGGTATAATGAACCCTACGGGGCCCCCAGCTGGTCATCCTCTGCCCTGATCTTCGACTGGTACCGGTTGTGGACGTCTAACCATGTCACAGGTGGGTACTTAATTAAATTGTACTCCAACTATTTTGAAGCCATGGAGTTTCGCTCGTTCAGGCCTTGGGTGAAGGCCTGTACTGCTCAATCGACTAAGACTGGCGGTAGCTCCATCCGCTCCATTTGGAATCGGGATAGGAATTCCCACAACATCATGTTCTCTCTCTGCTTGATTTAGAAAACGTCAGACTTCCTTGTCGCTACTTTGATGGCTCCGACGTGTGCTTTTACGAAAGAGTCCGCTAACATGGCAAATGAATCTATGGAGTTGGGAGCCAAGTTATGGTACCACATCCCTTTGAAAGCATTTCCCCAAATTCTTTTAGTAGTACGGGCTCAATCTCGTTGTTTTTTATGGTGTTTCCTTTTACTGCGCAGGTGTATGCATCGACGTGTTCGTTGGGGTCGGAGGTGCCATTGTATTTAGGGAGTTCCGACATTCTGAACTTCTTCAGGATAGGTTTTGGGGCCGCTTCTTTGGAGAATGGCCTTTGAATGTATTTTATTGAATCTAAACCCTTAAGGACCGGGGGAGCACGTGGGATCTGATCGACCCTAGAGTTCAAGGTTTCGACCCTTTTATCATTGGCTGCAATCATTTTTTCTCCCGATTCGATCCTTTTGGTGAGGTCCTCGTGCATTTTTACGATTGCAGGATCGGCTACTGACCCGTTGTTTCTTGACCTTTTGAGTACTTGCTCGATGGGGGAGTCGTCTCCAGCGCCACTGCACTGGGGTTTCTTGGATGGCTTTGCAGCTGAGCGATGGCTAGTTGATGTGCCTGCAACATTTCAAAACTAACATGAAGACTAACTTCTTGTTCTACCTGGGCCGGGGCCTTTGGCACTTCCTGTTGGTCGCTATGTCGTACGCTTTTGTTGGTGTGAGAAGTTTCGTCCACTTGTTGCGCGTCCTACGAATCTATCTACTAGGATTGGTCCAGGAACGACGTCAGGATTTTGTGGAGGTACTCTAGCGGCCGGAACAGCCACGCAGTTTTCCCCATGATCTTCGAGGTTGTTATTCTCAACTCTGTTTGTCGAGCTGGACATTTTGACCTGCAATCAAAGGGTTCTCAGGGAAGAAAAAGTGTGAAAGATATTGTGCATTTGAGTGATGAAACTAACAAGAGAATAATTACTATTAGTTTTAGCCCTACGGTGGGCACCAAACTGTTTACTGTGAAAATGGTAACAACAAATAAATTTGTAAATGAGATTCTAAAAATACATGATCTATTCCCGAGCTAGTTTGTTAGGGCAGTTAGTGCCAAAGCAAGAGCTATGATAAAAATCAAGTTAATGAAAGCAGTAATAGAACATGTAGGGGGCCGTTTCTCGGGCGTGAAACAGGCCAGTAGACACCTCGGGGCCGAGGTTTGAGCCTATCTCTTGCTATCGGGGATAGACGCGAAGGGAATAACAAGTGGAAATATAGCCAACCCAGGCTCTATCTTATCAATATTGAGCGAAATAATTTAGAATAAGTAAGAAAACGATAAAATGCTATGACGACCTCGAGGTAGGTTAAATAACAAACAAGGATAAAAGCTAATAATCGAAATGACTTTGAACTAGAAGGAAATATGTGAATTAGAGAAGAAAGAGAGAGAGAGAGAGACAGTATTATTGCTCTTTTATAAGACAATTGGAGATGCTATACAAGGTGTTGGTGACCCTTCTTTTTGAGAAAGGGGACGTCCAAACTTGGTACGAAATATATAGTACAACAAAATAATGAGATGTGACATCCCATTTTTCTTATGTCATATGAGGGCTGGCGCTGAGCCGTTTGGATAAGTCTCATTGACCCCGAATATATCTCTTAGGGGATACCTTCGTCCATTGGGGCCTTAGCGGATGTTTGACCTGGGTAAGGTGTTGATAGATCTCGCGAGAAGCGACTGATCCGAGATCCCGTGCCTTCGAGATTTACTCTTCGGAGCATTATGTCAGGGAAAAATCGGTCTCCTGATTTCCCCATGCACAATCAATTTATACATTAAATGAATTTTATATTACAATTCAAATAAATTCTGTTAATAAATATAAACACTCAAAAATCTATATACACGATGGAGAATAATAAAAAGGTATAACTTAAAATTGTACATATGCACACAAGCATATATTATATGCATACCTAATAGCCATAATATTAATTATTATTATTATTTATACTAATAATAATATGCTTAATTCAAATTCAACTTATCTTTTTTTCTTTGTTACTTCGGTGTTTAAGTTTGTTAATCCGTGCTATCACCCTTGGAAGGGAAAATTGTTTAATTTGGGTGAGACTTGAGAGTAGGGGTGTCAACGGATATTCAAAAATCGACCAAATCGATATAATTTTACTACACCAAACCAATTTTTAGTTTCTTTTAATAAACCCGTAGGTTTTTATATAAATTTATAACCATACCAGGAATTAGGGTAGGTTTTTTATCGGGGTGTTTGGTTTTGTCTTCGGGTGAGTTTCGAGGTAAAAGGAGACACATAGTCCTTGAAATGGAAGTTTCAGTCGTTAGAGTTTACCGTAGTTTTACTTGTATGAAGACGACTCCAGAATGGGGTTTTGATGGTTCCAATAGCTCCGTATGGTGACTTTAGTCTTTTGAGCGCGCCCGGATGTTGGTTTGGAGGTCCGTAGGTTGTTTTGACATGAATTGGCCAAAGTTGGAATGTTGGAGGATTTTGGAAAATTTGACCGGGAGATGACTATATTGAATCGGGATCGGATCACCATTCCGGAAGTTGGGGTAGGTCCGTTATATCAATTATGACCTTTGTGCAAAGTTTGAGGTCAATTGTACTTGGTTTGGTATGAATCAACATTAGTTTTGGGATTTGGAAAGTTTATAATTTCGTAGACTTGAATCGGTACGCGATTCATGATTTTAGCATTTTTTGATGTGATTTTATGCTTCGAGCATTTTTGTATGATATTTTAGGACTTGTTGGTATGTTTGGTTGAGGTCTTTGGGCTTCGGGTGTAATTTTGACCATGTTCAGCACATTTCGGATCATTGAGGAGTTGCGGAAACTGGTGCTTCTGGTATCCTTCTATGCAATCGCGAATGGATTAACTAGACCACAAAGGATGATATTGAAATGGTGATAATTTGTTCATGCGATAGCTTGAAGTTTCTTATGATCGCGAAAGCTTAGTTACCAGTGAATCGCGAACACCTGAAGGTAGTCGTATTCGCGTAGAAGAATTGGAGGGCTGCATGTTCACGCTTTTTTCTTCATCACGGTCACGTGGTGTGTTATCCGATTGCGTAGCTTAATAAAGGCAGTCGTACGCATTCCCATGAGTTTTCTCGCTATCGCATAGTGTTAATTTTGGCAACAACCTTTTTTGTGCTTCGCGAATACAAGGCATTTTTCGCGTTTGCAAAGAAAGAATCACTTGGCAACAAAGCTTAAGTTTGAAATCGAGGGTTTATTTCATAATTCACAATTTGGACGTCGAGAGCTCGGTTTGAGGAGAAACTTCAAGGGATTTTTTAGAGGGATTGTTGGGGTAAGAGTTCTTAACTCAATTTGATTAAATTCCACTAATTTATCATTGATTCTATCATTTAATTATCGATTCGGGCGAGGTTTTGGTATCGGATTTGTGTAATTCTTGCATGGTTGGACTCGATATTGAATGATTATTCGATTTTTGTAATTTTGGTCAGGCTCCGAAACACGGTCCTGGGTTGACTTTTTGGGGCAATTTTTTAATTCTCCGGTAAGATCATAATTTTATTATTTAAATTAATTTTCTATTTTTGTATTTATAGTATGTAATTAATTTGGTTAGATTTGAGCCGTTCGCAGTTGGAAAATCAAGGAAAAATCCTTCTAGTTGATTGATATTGTTTGGTTTGAGGTAACTGACTTGTTTAACCTTGTATGAGGGAAATTCCCCTTAGGATTTTATATTATTATGACAATTGTGATATGTGGTCCTGTATGCAATGTGATGAGTGTGTATGCGTGCTCAATGTTGAAATTTCGATTTTTAGCTAAGTAATTTTCTTTCATGCTTTAATTGAGGTACTTTAGCGTGTTATAGTCATCATATTTAGTCTAATTTCACATATCTACCTGTCTTATATCTTATTTGAAAAGTGTATTACATGTTTAGTTGAATTACTTGCTTTCCTAATTTTGTATTCAATATTTAACTATGGGATTCTCTACTTGAAATTTGCCATCCTTGAAATATCTTGCTGTTGAGTTTAGTGCTGAGTTGTAAATGTCGTTGTTTCTATTGAGGCAAAGTGTAAGTTATGAAATATCATTTTTATTGAGTTGTTATGTTTTGGAATTTATGTCATTATTGAGAGGATTGTTTGGGTGTTTGCACAAGTTTTTAGCCGTGTTGAAATTATTGTTTGCACGTGGTTTCTCTCGTGTTGTTGTTATTATTTGCACAATGTTTCTGCTATGGTGTTGTTATTATGGATACGCATGCGATGATATAAGGTCTGGGTGTTGAAATGCATGCGGTGAGATAAGGTGGGATTGATACGCGTGTCTAGTAGGGGAACTACTAGAAGCCACACATTGTGATAAGTTAGGCTATAACGCGGGCTGCTATTTCGGAAAAATAATTTTCAAAACAAAATTTAAATGATCCCGCGGTGGTATAAGAAAATACTGCAAGTTACTTTTATAATTTGGGACTATGAGGCGGTACCTCGATTGGGCCCCCTGTTGATTTTTTTCCCTTGATTGTTGTACTTATATTGGTTGTGGTTTCTTTATCATGCAGATCCTTGTTTCCTTCCATCTTATATTAACTATCTTCATTCTATGTTGTTAACTTTTCGTAATTTTCTTACATTAGTATTTCATTTGTCATTACCAGTATATTGTTTTATCATTCGTCCTGTTTCCTTATTGTTTTCAGTAGGGCCCTGACCTTACCTCGTCACTACTCTAACGATATTAGACTTGGCACTTACTGAATACCGTTGTAGTATACTCATATTATATTTCTGCACATCTTTTTGTGCAGATCTAGTTACATCGTATCAATCCCGATATTAGCGTGTTAAGCTTTCTTTTGAAGACTTCAAGGTATACCTGATGCATCAGCATTGCATCAGGTATACCTCGAAGTTCCCTTCTATCTGGTTCTTTCTTATTTCTTTACAATTTTGACAGAAAGTGAAGTATAATATTGTTCAACATTTTATCCAGAGCTTGTGGCTTATATCTCACCGGGTTTTGGGTGAGTTGAACGCATTGGGTTTATGGATTCTTCTTATGATATTTTGGAGTTTTGAAATTCTAAGTTTTATTTAGTGTTTCCGCATAATGTTAGGATTACCTAGTCTTAGGGACTAGGTGCTGTCGCGACCCCTTTTTTCCTTCTACAGAGAGAAGTCCGGGTTCTGACGTTCAACGGGGGTAATAAATCATTTCAATTTGGGGTTTGGATTTTTGAAGAGTCGGCACCTAACGTATTATGGTGCATTAGGGCACCTAGAGAAATTAACTCTTAGACTAGCTGCATTACTAGAGATTTAGGGTAAGGTCTCGAAATAACCTTGAGGGAAATTGTTGCGCCCCCTTTTTTTCCTTTCCTCGCGGAGCAAATTGGGTTTATGACATTTTTGGTATGGGACAACTCTTTCCTTTTGGGAAAGGAGTTTGCATTTTTTGAGGAGTCGCCACCTAATGATTTAAGGTGCATTAGGGCACCTGTAAGGTTCATCTACAACTACGTTTGGTAACTAGAGATAGGGTAAGGGCTTGAAATTATCCTAAGGGGAAGGTGTTAGGCATCCCTCAGGATCCACTAGTGTGGTTCTCGGCCAGACACATTTTTGTGAATTTGTACAATTAGAAAGCAAGCAAGTCTGACTCAAATAGTAGGGGATTCAAGTTTAAATACATAGGTGTATGAAAACAACTAATGAAAAAGCTAGATTTTGAAAAAAACGATTACAAGTTAAGCATATTTAAAGATATAAAGGGATGTCCTAGGTTTGTTTATAATATGGATCACATCGGTATAATGTCCGGTAATCACTCATTAGAAAAGGGGATACGCGTAGCAATAGCACACCGGTCATCATATCTATATCTACCCTTTCCCACCCCGTAAAGGAAAATAGAGTGAGGGTTGGTTTCGACCCTTATTGCATGTTGTTACCCGTCCGTTCCTATCAGTCCAAGAGGAATTTAGGACTCCTATCCTATAAGAAGGAGGTTCTAGGTAGACCCTCGGGTTCAAAGGTAAAATAATAAGCGAGAAATAAGAACATATAGGACTGCATTGAAGGGGAAAACACAGAAGCAAGTAGAAGGCTAGGGTATAGCTCCACAAATAATGCATATAGACAGCATTACTCATGCACAGCTAAGGTCCACATTTAGATATTAATAATGTTTTAAGGTGATAACAGTGAATCATATTTTTCATATGGCTCAGAAAAGAAGTCCGAATCAGGTTTGCATACTAATTTTTGGCCTATTAATCATTAAGAAGTACACATAAAGAGGAAGTTTCTAGTTTTATCAAAGATTGGATACCTAAGGCTTGCCTAAGCATCATTTACAAGTTGAGAAGTCATTTTCCCTAATAGCATGCTATTATAGGTGTTATAAGATGCTATGATTGTTACCAGTTTATTTTAAATAGGATAATCTAATGTGAAGCTGTTTTTTTTACCTCTTTTATAATCCGTATTTTACAGTAAGTGTGAATGCAAGTATGAATGAGATCCTAAAATATGGTATCTAAGATACATGTCTAAAGCTTATGATTGTTTGTATGCATCATTTCCTAAAGCAAAATTTCTAGATGCATCAAAGGATTGCAGAATTTCCCTAAACCTAGATTTCTAAATGCAGAAAAGGATATCACATTATAGAGCATGTTGTCAAGTGTGCAAGAGTATAATTCTTTATTTTAATAACCCTTTATCCTAAAGCAGGAGTTCTAGATATACATGGTTGTGCATAACATAATTGTAAAGTGCTAAACATTAGCAAATTTCAACACATGATTTTTTGTAAGGGTGTACATGTTGAAATAATAAACATGGGATCTTAAGAGCATGATTTCTAATACATGTATGGACCCTATTATGGTTTCTATTGCAAAATTAGGAATATAAACCTAATAACATATTTTCTACCCTCAATAACTATAACATGCATATTTAGCCCCATCCTTTTCACTAGCAAGCACAATACTTGTTTACATAAAATTATTACAAACCAACATTGAAATTAATTACATAAGTAGCAATGGAAAAAAAATAAGAAGTTACACTATAGGAAGCCTGATTATGACTTTCTCTCTGAGTTATGTAATAAATCACTTCAAGTGCCAAGATTTGTTCCATAGTTTTTCCCATATCCGGGTTTGTTAGAGTTCCCTAAGGATCTTAAGGGATCCCGGGCAGTGCTCACACCCAAATTTCATAGCCAAGATAGAGTAAGTGCATTGTGGAAAGGCCAACTTTAATGTGTCCAAGTTCAGAGGGAGCTCCAGGGTCCCAAGGGAAGGCTCACACAAAGGGGCAGAACCTAGTGGTCTAAGAGTATATGCGAGAGTGTTTGACATAGATTTATAAGAGATGAGTTGGAAATTTTTTTGAAAAATGATTAGTTTTATATAAGTTTACAACAACAAAAGAAGAGTTGCTAAGGGAAAAACAGTTTTGAAAGGGAAGGGGATAGGAACAACAATAACTTGGAACAAGCCAGCACACACAAGTTCAAAGAATACTACAGTTTCAGAAGTTGCAAGCAGGGAAATAGGGGTTGGGGACATAGAGGGCCCAGATCAGAAACACATAAACTTGGCTGAGAAGAGGTGCATATGTACCAGCAAGTACAAAGAACAGGTAGGGACTGATTGGTCTCCAAAACACAAATAATTGCTTCAAAGAGTTAACAAGGGAATCATGCTTGAAATTAGAATAGTAACAAGATATAGGGACATGGTAGAGGAGAAGTCATGCAGGGGTCTATTACACATAATCAGTCACGACTTGGTGTTCACCAAGTACATTAGGAGACATACTAGTTGAGGGATATAAACACGCTCAAGTAGACATGCTTATTACCTTTGAACAAGAGAGGGCAGAGCTTAAGCATGCTGAGTAAAGCAGTAGACAAGAAGTTTAATTAAACAACATGAGCCGTTAAGTCAGTACAGAAAGAGACAGGGATTGACAACGATGGAGCACATAGAGTTGAGTTTCAGAATTGAACTAGGAACATACCAGTTATGAAAGCAAAGTACAGAAAAAGTAAAGCAAGTAGAGTTCCACAGTCTAGCCTAGGCTTTCAGCCAGCTAGACAAGCAATATCACAAGTAGTAGAAAAGGACGAGAGAGTTTTGAGTGTGTATGTGTGTGTTCTGAAGTTATTGTTCTATGTTGTTAATGAAAGAAATTATGGTATTTATAGCTTTGAAAAGAGGTAGCGAATAAGGTAACAAGTAAAGGTTTAGCATAATTATGGAAGTAATCACAATTACAATCCAATTAATAAAAATACTTCCCTTATTCAAGGAATTACAGCTTAAACGGATACTAATAGGATAACTAAGGAAGTAAAATCAGTTTAGAAAAATTGGTTTTTACCATATAAGAGTTAGTAAAAGTATAGAGCAAATGATTGAGTCTATGTACAGAATATACTAATTTGGGAGAAGGACTCAGCAAGAATGAAGTACCATAGCAAATAAGGAAATAGAATCAATCAACTTAAATAAACGAGTGAAATTTTAGGGTTTCATAAGAAAACCTTGAAATCAAACTGTTTGAGTCATTTGAGTCTCTATTTCCTTTCTCATTAATCATCTCATTTGAGACTCTATCTCACACAGATCACATCATTTCATTGGCACTTAGGACCACATCTATACAAATCATTCAAATTCCAATGTCCATCTTGCAATTTTATGGCCATAGGCACACACAAGAAATTCAAGTTACAAACATAGGTAAGTTTTGAAATATTTAACATGATAATTCTACTCTTAATCTCGGCTTATAACCCAGGCATTTCAACACATGATTCATATTCTTCACACTTCTCTAAATATCAAGATAGAATATATTACTCACATTGAGGAACATCCTTCATGTACATATATATATATATATATATATATATATATATATATATATATATATATATATATATATATATATATATATATATATATATATATATATTTATGAATAAATTAATGTGAAATAACAATTAATAAATCAACCAATTCTACTCTTACCACGCTTGCCTAAATGCCAATGGAGCTCAATTTCTAATAAAAAGGGGGTTTTAGCCATACATACCTCAATATAGCTTTGCTCAATCCTTAAAAAATTCCGTAACTCTTAGCACTTCGATCTATTGTGTAAGAATTACAAATTAAATAGAGAATTAGAGATGAGCTTGAGATTTTAGCTTGTTATAGGCACATTATCAAATGCTAAAGGTGCATTGTGATCTTAGGTCCTTTTTTAGAGGAATTTCTATCATTTTATACCCCTAGTTGTCTTCTTTTTAGTACACTATCTTCCAATACTCCATGGTTTGATATGAATGCAAGAAATTCATTTTTATACCCATGAACACCCAAGCTAACTACTATTTCTAATTTGAATTTGAAACTAGAGATTAGGGGTCAAGTTTCTTACCTCTTCGTGTGAAGATTTTGGTGCCTCACTTGATTATATTCAATGATTTAGCAAGGTTCCATGAAAAACTTTTTATGGGAAGCACATTCCCTCTATAAGACCCTCTCTCTCTCTCTAAAAGCATCAGGAAATATGCTCAAAATGAGCTATAACACCGGATATATTGATAGGGGGTCGGGTTTAAAAGTTAGAAAATTAGAGCCTCGAGTCAGGTCTGTAATCACATTTGCAATCGCAAAGTCGACATGTGGTCCGCATAAAGGACAAAAAAATGCTTCCTAAAAACAGGACACCCTGACAGAATTTGCAGCAATGTCCACATTCATATTCAGCAATCGCAAAGTGCACAGTAGATCTGACCTTCACAAAACCCCAAGGAAATTATGTGATAACTATGCAGTCCGCAACTGCGATAGCATTTTTGACCGCATAGTTGACTTTTAATTTTGGCCAACACACTAACTCACTCAGCGGTAGATATGCGGTCTGCATACTTGGTATGGGACCACATTCTAGAACGCATATTTGCACTTTTCTGAAAAACTTTGATTCTTGATTTTTAAATGCATAGATAAGTACGAAAGTTAAAAGAATTGTACATTTTCAGAAGTTACAAGTAGGGAAGTAGGTGTTGAGGACATAGAGGTCAAAATCAAAAACACATAAACATGGCTGAGAATAGGTGCATATATACCAGCAAGTACAAAGAACAGGTAGGGACTGATTGGTCTCCAAACAAGAATAATTGCTTCAAAGAGTTAACAAGGGAATCATGCTTGAAATTAGAATAGTAACAAGATATAGGGACATGGTAGATGAGTAGTCATGCAGGGGTCTATTACACATAATCAGTCACGACATGGTGTTCACCAAGTACATTAGGAGACATACTAGTTGAATGACATAAACATGCACTCCAGTAGACATGCTGATTACCTTTGAACAAGAGAGGGCAAAACTTAAGCATGCTGAGTAAAGCAGTAGACAAGAAGTGTAATTAAATAACATGAGCCGTTAAGTCAGTACAGAAAGAGACATGGATTGACAACAATGGAGCACATAGAGTTGAGTTTCAGAATTGAACTAGGAACATACCAGTTAAGAAAGCAAAGTGCAGAAAAAGTAAAGCAAGTAGAATTCCACAGTCTAGCCTTGCCTTTCAGCCGGCTAGACAAGCAATATCATAAGTAGTAGAAAAGGACGAGAGAGTTTTGAGTGTGTATGTATGTGTTCTGAACTTATTATTCTATGTTGTTAATGAAAGAAATTATGGTATTTATAGCTTTGAAAATTGGTAGCGAATAAGGTACCAAGTAATGGTTTAGCGTAATTATGGAAGTAATCACAATTAGAATCCAATTAATAAAAATACTTCCTTTAATCAAAGAATTACAGCTTAAACGGATACAAACATGATAACTAAAGAACGAAAATCAGTTGAGAGAGATTGCTTTTTACCATATAAGAGTTAGTAAAAGTACAGAGCAAATGATTGAGTCTATGAACAGAATATATTAATTTGGGAGAAGAACTCAGCAAGAATGAAGCACCACAGCAAATAAGGAAATAGATTCAATCAACTTAAATAAACGAGTAAAATTTTAGGGTTTCATAAGAAAACCTTGAAATCAAATTGTTTGAGTCATTTGAGTCTCTATTTCCTTTCTCATTAATCATCTCATTTGAGTCTCTATTTCACATAGATCACATCATTTCATTGGCACTTAGGGCCACAACTATAAAATCATTTCAATTCCAATATTCATCTTGCAGTTTTATGGCCATAGGCACACACAAGCAATTCAAGTTACAAACATAGGTAAGATTTGAAATATTTAACATGATAATTCTAGTCATAATCACGGCTTATAGCCTAGCAATTTCAACACAATATTCGTATTCTTCACACTTCTCTAAATATCAAGATAGAATATTACTTACATTGAGGAACATCCTTCATGTGTGTATATATATATATATATATATATATATATATATATATATATATATATATATATATATATATATATATATATATATATATATTTGCGAATAAATTAATGTGAAACAACAATCAAATAATATGAAATAACCATCAATGCATCAACCTTTCTAGTCTTACCACACTTACATAAACGCCAACGGAACTCAATTTCTAATAAAAAGGGGGTTTTAGCCATACATACCTCAATATAGCTTTCCTTAATCCTTAAAAAATTCCGAAACTCTTAGCACTTAGATCTATTGTGTTAGAATTACAAATTGAATCGAGGATTAGATATGAGCTTGAGATTTTAGCTTGTTTTAAGCACATTATCAAACACTAAAGGTGCATTGTGATCTTAGGTTTTTTTTAGAGGAATTTCTATCATTTTATACCCCTACTTGAGTTCTTTTTAGTACACTATCTTCCAATACTCCATGTTTTGATATGAATGCAAGAAATTCATTCTTATACCCATGAACCCCCAAGCTAATTACTCTTTCTAATTTGAATTTCAAACTAGAGATTAGGGGTCAAGTTTCTTACCTCTTGGTGTGAAGATTTTGTTGCCTCACTTGATTATATTCAAGATTTAGCAAGGTTCTATGGAAATACTTTTATGGGAAGCACCTTCCCTCTCTAAGACCCTCTCTCTCTCTCTCTCTCTAAAAGCATTAGGAAATATACTCAAAATGAGCTATAACACCGGATATATCGATAGGGGCTAATGTTTAAAAGTTAGAAAATTGGAGCCTCGAGTCAGGTCTGTAACCGCATTTGCAATCGCAAAGTCGACATGTGGTCCGCATAAAGGACCGCAAAATACTTCTAAAAAACTGGACACTCTGACATAATTTGCGGCAAAAATATGGTCCACATTCACGTTCTGTTATCGCAAAGTGCACCGCATATCTGATCTTCACAAAACCCCAAGGAAATTATGTGATGACTATACAGTCCGCATTTGTGATAGCATTTTTGACCGCATAGTTGACTTTTAATTTTGGCCAACATACTAACTTACTCAGTGGCAGATATGCGGTCTGCATACTTGGTATACAACCCATTCTAGAAAGCATATTTGCACTTTTCTGAAAAACTTTGATTCTTGATTTTTAAATGCATAGATCAGTACAAAAGGGTCCGAACTGCTGCTCGCAAGCTTGTTGCAAATAATTTAACACATTCCTAATACATATTCATAATTTGGTACTACCAGCTTTTAAGTTTTGTGTACAAGTTTTCACGGGGCTTTAAAGCAGTTCTAGAGCATCTTAAGGTATTTAAAGGAGAAAATTCTAAGCGTCAATCAAAACAATTAGGACTGCACATAAAGAAGGAATAAATAAGTGCTCAACATGAATTAGGAACAAGTGTCAAAGACCTATTAGCTTGCCAACTGATTTTAGACCTGTTGAATGTGAGCAGTCTTAAATACCAAAGCACATTTTTATAGTTGCAAGATTTTAATCGCCCTATAGGCTTGCCTAAGCATATAAAAATAACATCCTAAAAGCATGATATCTATATTTATTAGGAATGCAGTAAAATAGTGAACAATTTTCAAACGGATAACTTGAGATCCTACAAACATGTTTTGTAGCAGTATTAATTTAAGGCAGTGTTTGAAAACTTATTAAAGAAACGGGTAGATTAATTAATTAAGCTGATTCGGAATATATAAACATGAATTTGAACTAATTTATTTAACTAAACTAGCTTTAGGTTCTATAAGCATGATTTCTATTAGAGCTGATTTTAACCCCTATAGGCATGGTATCTAATTATTAAAATATGATTTCGATCCTATAGGCATGATATCTAATTATAAAGCTGATTTAGATCCTATAGGCATTGGTTCTAATTTGTGTGAAGTAAAGCATGGAGAATTTAATTTAAACCAAGCAGATCCTACAGGCATGTCATCTAGCAGATCATATTTGAATCGAAATAAACCCTATAGGCATGTTATCTACCCAATTTACCGTAAATATATAACTACCCTCTCTTTTTCACTTATCACCCCACTGTTTGTTTAAAATAATTATCATAGACCAAGAAATAAATATAAATAAATAGAAGCTAAGATATAAGCAGACTGAAGCAGGCCCAAAATAGTTATGGTATACCAAGCCTTCACTGATCTTAAATACCCAAAGTTCCATAGCCCAATTCATGTTTGGGTGTGTCAGAGTTCCCTAAGGACCTCAAGGATTACGGGAAGTGCTCACAACCAAACTTTCTTCAAACATAGATTGATTATGTGTAGTGTGGACGTGCCAACCCTGATTTGCCAGAGTTCAAAGAGATCTCAAGGGTTTAATAGAAGAACACATATTAGAGGGGCAGAACTTAGCAATCTAAAAGTGGGACTGCAAAATGATTTGAAAGAGTTAGGAATGAAAAGAGTTTTCTTAAAACCTATATTGGTTTAAGTGGAAAACAGTTTGAGAAATTATGAAGAACATGTTGGGATCAAAGAGCAAGTCAGAGAACACACAGTTTCAGAATAGACCTCACACCAGGGAAAGGGGTAGGGGGGACACCTAGAATGCACCTTAGTGATGGCAAACCAATACATAGATTGTAGTTGCAAAGTTAAGTTGAGAACATAGGTCATAAACATAAACATGATCTTATTGGTGAAATAGAGTAGGTTAAAATTTAGATGTACAAATTAGATAAACACTTCATGAAGCATTCGAGGTTTTAGAAATACCAATAATATACAGAACAAACATAGTCTAGACATACATGGTGAGATAGTAAACACAATGAAGCTTTGATATACTAGTGAACAAGTTATCTAAAGCAGTATTGGGATGCTAAACAATATACTAGTTATAGTTTTTAACATAACAGATTAGAACATGCAGTGGGATACAGTAATCCAGGCATGCTGACTGTATATTGAATAGAGTAGCAAATAGAACTGGAAATTACGACTAATCAACTGCAGCAAACAAGAAACACATAGCTTTGGAATGTGAATTGAATCAGGACATACAAGTTAAAGAGATAATACAGAGTATAGAGCAGAGATAGTGCAAGTAGCCAGCCTTAGCATACATTCGGCTGGATTAGTAAGAATTGCAAGTAATAGAAAAGAAAAGAGCTTTTGAGAGTGTGAGAGTACTGACGAACTGTTGTTCGTGTCCAGGAGTGAGGAGTAAGGAGAGCATATATAGCAGTTATGAACAAGGAAAATAAGGTAAGGGGAATCACCCCTTCAGCAAATTAAGGAAGCCACAGAATCAATTATACCTCAATTAGTATAATTTTCCCTTAGTTAAGGGTAAACAGCCAACGGGAAAGGCAGAACACATTTAAGAAAAGAAAATCAAATGAGTAATTTAGGGGTAAATAGATAGAATTTTAATTAAAGACATGGTTGATTAAGAATCAGTAAATATCACAATTAATCTAACAAGGTGAGAAAGAGACTCATAATTGCAAATAAAGAAATAGTCAAGAATAGGTCTTAACAAAATAAACAGATAAATTAAGAATCTAAGTCAATCACTAATTTAAGGAGAAACGTATAGGTTTACCGTGAGTAAGTAAAAAATGAACATAGACATATAAAATAAGTAAAAAAATCGAACCACGAACATCAATAGAGGCACATTAGGATCAAAAGACATCGAATTAGGCTAAAAGAATCACAGAAATCAAAGCATAGGACAAAGTTAATACCTATGTAATCTAGACAAACTCAGAATCCAAACAACAATGTTGAAAAAATTAGGGCTTTTAGCATGAAAAAATTAGGGTTAAAGCAATCTTCCTTAAATTGGTAATAACACACAAGAAATAGAAGATTAAACACTCGAAATCATTAACCATTTTCGAGAAAGAAAATTTCGGGAAACCCTAGTCATAGAAGTCAAAAGACCTGAAGTATTATAGTGCTTAAAATCGGTCAGTAGTAGAGGAATAAGAGAAACTTAAAAAAAGTCATGGGAACTTGAAAACATTTTCAAGTATGCAGAGATTCAAACAGTCGATAGCAAAGAAACCAAGACATAGTGCTAAAATCTGTTTACAGTAAAGAAACAAGAGATCTTTAAAGGACAGTCATTGACAAACTCATAACCCTTCTAGACCTACAAAGATCGGACAAATTTATGTGCAAAGATTAGGTATTTGAGGAGAAAAGGGAGGATTAAAGAAAACATGGTTTTGAACTAGTGATTTGAAGCGTGGGATTCCAGTCGAAATTACTCGCAAACCATGGACGTACTCTTAAAGAGCTTTGAACAAGATCTGGACTAGATCTCTTCGAGTTCCTTCCACAAAACCACAAAATCGAACAACCAAGGGGATTTAAGATAACTAGAGGCTTCGTACAACCATAAGGTGGAATAGATCGGACAAGGATTAAAGGATTAGGGATTGATTTTGGCTGACGGCGATTGGAGATTAGGGTTTAGGTTAAGAGCATTTGATAGACCATAGGAGTAGATGACAGCGGTAAAATTATGAAAACGATTAGGGCTTGAAGGGGTATATGTTAGTTTATTTTAGGTAAGGGGAGATCTGGACCGTTGATCAAAATGATAACCGACTAGGATCTAACAAAAGCCGGGTCGGGTGGGTTTGTCAGGGTCAGACGAGTATTGAGTTCTTGGGCTAGTTTGGGGTTAAAATTAGGCTTAGTATTGAATAAAATAACTATTTGTTAAATACGTAATTAATTACTAAAACAAATTAAAAAATAGTTAATAAATAACAAAAAATGGGTTTAATGCATGGAAATGTCTTAAGGTAATTACTTATTATTAAAAAATATAAGAGGCTATTTTTCGTGTAAAGTAATGTAATAATGTATGCACATGCTATAATTGCAAGGTAATTACAATTGTATCCTAAAATGTACAGATGTGGCTATTTGTGCAATAATTGAAACTTAATACAAAGGATAAAATTAAGCCACAACATTATTAAAATTATTTAGTGATGTAGTTTAATGATTGTTTTATAAAATAAATGCTGTGAGAAATTAGTTAAAGATATTTAAAAATACAGGAATTTTATGAAAAATACTAAATGATGCCCATGCATGGTTTTGAAAATATTATGGGAAAAAGCGGGTATCAACAACTGCCCTTTTCCACACCCCCTTTTTCCTTTCCTCGCGGAGGAAATCGAGTTTATGACATTTTTGGTATGGGACAACTCTTTCCTTTTGGGAAAAAGGGGTTTGTATTTTTGAAAAGTCGCCACCTAACATTTTAAAGTGCGTTAGGGAACCTATAAGGTTCATCTATAACTACGTTTGCTAACCAGAGATAGGGTAAGGTCTTGAAATTATCCTAAGGGGAAGGTGTTAGGCACCCCTAAGGATCCACTAGTTTGGTTCCTGGCCAGACAGTTTTTGCGAATTTGTACAATTGACAAATAAAAGAAGTATGTCTCAAATAATAGGGGATTTAAATTTGAATACACAAATGTTTGGAAGACAGCGAGATTTCGAAAAGAATTACAATCTAAGCATGTTCGCGAATGTAAAGAGGGGCGTCCTAGGTTTGTTTGTAATATGGATCACATCAATATAATGCCCGGTAATCACTCCTCAGAAAAGGGGATACGCTTGGAATTAGCATACCAGTCATCATATCCAAATCTACCATTTTTGGCCCCGTGAAGATAAGTAAAGCGAGGGTTGGTCTTGACCCTTATTGCATGATGTTACATATCCCTTCCTATCATTCACAGAGGAATTTAGGACTCCGATCCTATAAATAGGGGGGTTCTAGGCAGACCCTCAAGTTTAAAGGCAAAATACTAATGCGACATACAATAACAAGTAGGACTTTAATTAAAGGGAGTATGGAAGACAAACGAAAGGCTCTAATACACTTCCACAGGTAATGCACATAGACATCATGACTCATACACAATTAAGGTCCACATTTAGATCCTAAAAAGGTTTTAAAGTGATAACAGTGAATCGATTTATCATATGACTCAGAATAGAAGTCTGAATCAGGTTTGCCAACTGATTTTAGGCTTGTTAGTCATTAAGCAGTACACACAAAGAGGCAGTTTTTAGTTTTATCAGAGATTGGATACCTAAGGTTTGTTAAGCATCATTCAAAAGTTCAAAAGTCATTTTGCCAAAGAGCATGCTATTCTAGGTGTTATAAGATGAAAGGATTGTTACCGGTTTATTTTAAACAGGGTAATTTATTGCAAAGCTATTTTTTTTACCTCTTATACAGTTTGCAGTTTACACTAAGTATTAATGGAAGTACGAATGAGATCCTAAAATATGGTATCTAAGATGCATGTATAAAGCTCATGATGATTTGTATGCAGCAATTCCTAAAGCAGGATTCCTAAATGCAGCAAATGATTGCAGAATTTCCATAAAGCCGGATTTCTAAATGCAGAAAAGGTTATAATATTTTGGAGTATGTTGTCAAGTGTTCAAGAGTAGCGACCTAATTTTTAATAACCTTTTATCCTAAAGAAGGAGTTATAGATGTACATGGCAGTGCATAACGTGGTAGTGAAATGCTAAGCATTAGCAGATTTCAACACATGATTTTTGTAAGGGTGTAAGTGCTGAAATAATAAACATGGGATCTTAAGAACATGATTTCTAATATATGTATGGACCCTAAGCATGGTTTCTATTGCACAATTTAGAATATAAACATAATAACATGTTTTCTACCCTAAATAATTATTGCATGCATATTCACCCCCCATCCTTTTCACTAGCCAGCCCCAATACTTGTTTACAACGAGTTATTACAGACCACCATTGAAATGAATTAATAATTAGCGATGCAAAAAATAAGATGTTACACAATATGAAGACTAATTAGGACTTCCTATCTGAGTTATGTAATAAATGACCTCAAATGCTAAGATTTATTCCATAGTCTTCCCATATCCGGGTGTGTCAGAGTTCCCTAACGATCTCGAGGGATCCCGGGCAGTGCTCACACCAAAATTTCATAGCCAAGGTAGAGTAAGTGTAGTGTGCAAATTCCAACTTTTATGTGTCCAAGTTTAGAAGGAGCTCCAGTGTCCCAAGGCAAGACTCACACAAAAGGGGCAGAACCTAGTGGTTTAAGAGTATATGTGAGAGTGCTTGACACAGATTTAAAAGAGTTGAGTTGGAAACAGTTTTGAATATGATTAGTTTCAAATACATTTGCAACAGCAACAGAAGAGTTGCTTAGGAAAACAATTTTGAAAGAGGAAGGGGATAGGAGCAACAACAACTTGGAACAAGCTAGCATACACACAGAACAAGTTAAAAGAATAGTATAATTTCATAAGCTACAAGCAAGGAAGTAGGGGTTGGGGACATAGAGGGCCCAAATCAGAAACACATAAACATCGTTGAGAAGAGGTGCATATAGACCAGCGAGTACAAAGAACATGTGTAGCCATGTGATTTTTGACCCTCCCAAGACTTTTCATATTTTAGCACGTAAATATTTAATTTAGGCATAATATAGCCATTCCAACTACTTTTTACTCTTTTACTTTATTTTATTACAAGAAAACGTAAATTACAAAAAAAATTAGTTTCATTAATATTTTGTAGTCATTTTTAATCTTGAAAAATACCAAAAATTATTTTGTTTTAACTGTCAGTCTTATTTTAATAGTTAATTTATTTAAGTAAACTTAATTAATAAATAAGGTAGTATTTTAAGTTTCGTTCGCAGAGTAGTGTCAAAACGCAATGATGGGCGCAATGCCAACCTGGAGCGCACGCAACTAGAATACACATCTGTGAACATGGGTAGAATTCAAGCATATGGGCAGCAAGTGGATTTGCTGGCCCACACAAGTTGTCCAAAATAGAGGTAGTGCTTATGATGGAACCAATTCGTGGGAGGTAATCCACTAAACAAACCAAGTGCTCCACCATCAGTTGTTTCCCATGTTTTGCCCATCTGTGAGGCTTGTAAACTTATTGTTTTAAAGTGTAATTGGATATTCTTGCTCTATACATGGGCAAAAGGCTTCCAAAAATGAGGAGGGGCACATTCTGCACAAAAATATCAGCCGCTAGAACACAAGAGAGCCGTTAACTCTTCTTCTTCACCACATAGAACTTGGACATTACACAAAACTTGAAGAATACAACTAGAAAGACATGGCTACCATCTTCCTCATTACATGGAACAAAATCTAGGAGAACCTTCATCTTCCTCACAAGACCTAACCCTAGAGAGCCCAAAAACAGTCACCCACACACTATTTCAGCTATTCTCCACAAAAAAAAATACACTGTCACATACGCACAGTAAAGGAAGGGAAGCTTTTCTCATTCTTTTGGGAGGACGAATTAGACAGAGCAATCATTAAGCTCTTAGTCTTCCGTGGATTCTAAAAAAATACAAATGAAAGAGGAACGTAACTTTTGACAAAGAAAAGGACTCTACCCTCCATCTTCTTCAACCTTAAATAAACCCTCTCTTTCTCGACTGAGGAGAACGGGCGACTTTTACCCATCGTCGGAAACTAGCGTACACCACTCTCACCCATCTCCCTCATGCCAAACACATATACACACGCACGCACAATCAAGCTTCAGCTGAAAAAGCAGCTCAAAAATGCCCTCTTTATCAACCAAAAAAAACTCAACATTGTTAACCTGCTAAACTCAGAAGAAACGATTCAAAACAGCCCCGTTTCGGACGTAAAACAGCAGCATCAAAATTGAGTTTTGAGGTCGATGGTGATGTTTTTTGGTCAAAATCTTGTTGTGATTCCGGTTCGAGTTTATGGTCCGTACCTTGCTTGAGGACTGATTTTTGGATATTCTTTTATGTTGTACATGTTGGAAGATTTTCAACAATTAAGGTCCGATCTTTATTTGTTTCTAATCTGTTTGATATATTGCTTGTGCTTAAGTTGTTGGCTTGACCTCATTTCATACCATGATTGTTTTGAAGTAGCATACTGTTTGATACATTATTTTGCTTAATGTCGTCTCATGTTCATTTACTGTATCTTCCTTGTTTGACTTGATCCCGAAAGGGTACGTAGGCAGTCTCTCTCAGGTCCAGTCACACCAAAATAAAATCCAAAAAATCCCCAAGAAAGAAACTGGGGCAAAAGTTGTGATTATCGTGGGAAATTAGATTCCGAAAGTTGTAATTTCGAACGCATGTTGAATTGTTTTGAGCCTCTGATACCCTTCTTTCTATCCCCATCCAAAAGCCTGCATTACGGTCCAAAGAAAGACCTTCCAATCAGTCTTCAAGAAATGCCGAGTCCAGCAAGCAGAGGTGAATCATATTAGGGGCAACACTCCGGTCCAAACGAAGGAAATGAAGAAAAAGAAAGTCTTATTGATGAGAACCCCCACGCGTACCCCCAATGTGATGAAAGCTGAGAGAAATCAAAATGAGAGAGTATTATCGGTGAAAACCTTCACGGGCACCATAAGACGACGGTGAGTTAAGAGAAAAATCAAAATGAGAGAGGCTTGATAGTGAAAACCCTTCGGGCACTACAAGTCGAATAAGGATTGTGAATCAGATTGGGAAAGCAGAGCATTGAAGCCCAGTTTCACGGAAAAAGGTACAACAAGAGCTGAACATCAGATTTCCTAAACAGAATAGGTTGCAGGTGCATGTCAAGGTCACTAGAGTCGGTATCCACATCGGATGGGTCACTCCTCTTTAGGTTTCTTGTTAGGAATCGTCTCTTTCCATTATCCTTTACTCTATTCCTCCCACCTTATTTTACTCCTACTGCCTGGGTCTATTGTTCAAAACAAGTGAAAAATGACCTCAAACTCTGCCACAAAGCTTTCTGATTAAACAAAACAGGATCTGGTGAACATCAAGGCGTCAAGTCTGGAGAAAATAGCAGACACAATAAGTTGGCCACAATCAACATACTTTGGGACTCGTGTGAAATACAAGGGTTTTGGAATGTATCAATTTAGAAACATTGCAACAGATGGAGGATGGTTTGGTGAACGGATCAGAGGTATTCTCCATGTCAAGGGTAGCAAAGAAAGCGGTTAGTCTAGAAACAAGAAAGGTCTTGAAGTGGGAATCAGTTATCGTGACAAGTGAAGGAGCAATAGACCTCAAGGCCGAGGCTAGTGGTTAAGTCAAGAAAGAACAGCATGCGCAATGAGGGGGCGACAAGTGTCCAGCTTTGGGATTCATATAAGACATAACGATTGAGGGATGCCAGTTCATGCAATGCAACACATTGAGGGTATCGGGTCTGAACGAAGAAAAGGTTTTGTGGTGAGAATGACAAAAAACGGTTGGTCCATAAACAAGCAAGGTCTTCGAGGGGAAATCAGTCATCTTGGCAAACGCAGAAGCTGCCGCCTTCGAAGTTCAAGGCCACAAACCAACCACCACATTTTAAACTCACAAGTTTCTTTTGTTTGAAACAGGAACAAAATTCTACAAGAAAGTTGGTTCAACAGTAAGGGAACAAGAAAGGAAAGAAAAGAAAAGGAAGAAGAGGAGAGCCGACAAAAGGGAAGTTTCTCAAATCATTGACCTTTGCCACTACTTTTCACAATGTTTCCTCCTAGGATAAAAGTCCTACTCTGATGTATTTTTCTCCAAATCAAAATCTTAGTCTGATGAATCTTTCTCCTAAGATAACAAAATAGACCTAGTCTGATGAACCTTCTCCTAGAGTCTAAATCTTAGTCTGATGAATCTTTCTCCTAAGATAACAATGTATACCTAGTCTAATGAACCTTCTCCTAGAGCCAGAATCTTAGTCTGATGAAACTTTCTCCTAAGATAACAAAATAGACCTAGTCTGATGAATCTCCTCCTAGGACCTAAATCTTAGTCTAATGAAACTCTCTCCTAAGATAACCAAAAAGACCTAGTTTGAGGAACCTTTTCCTAGGATCAACATCTTAGTCTGATGAATCATTCTCCTAAAATAGAAAACCTAGTCTGATGAATCTCCTCGTAGGATCTAAATCTTAGTCTGATGAAGCTTTCTCCTAAAATAACCAAAAATGGACCTAGTCTGATGAACCTTCTCCTAGAGTCAAAATCTTCGTCCGATGAATCTTTCTCCTAATATAACAAAATAGACCTAGTCTGATGAACCTTCTCCTAGAGTCATAATCTTAGTCTGATGAATCTTTCTCCTAAGATAACAAAATAGACATAGTCTGATGAACCTTCTCCTAGAGCCAAAATCTTAGTCTGATGAATCTTTCTGTTTTACTCACAGGGGACGTACATGTCAATCAAGTCTTTAGTTTTGCTCTCACCATAGTATCAATAGCTTAGGTAACAACTCACAAGTCTGCCGAGCCGCCAAACTGGGGCAGAAAATTTTCTTATTTTGTTTATTTTGTTGCAGTCAGGATCCCACCTGGAGAACAGGGGAATACATTTCAAGTTTCAGCAGTCAGGCGTCCACCTGGAGAACAAGGGAAGTACAATTCAAATTTTATCTTTCAATTTTTTTTATATTTGATAACATGTTGTACCCAGCCACCAAACTGGGGCAGAAAATTTTCTTTGTTTATCTATTTTGTTGCAATCAGGAGCCCACCTGGAGAACTAGGGAATACTTATCAAGTTCAGCAGTCGGGATCCTACCTGGAGAACAAGGGAATACTTTTCAAGTTTAGCAGTCAGGAGCCCACCTGGAGAATAAGGGAATACTTTTCAAGTTCAGCAATCAGGAGCCCACTTGGAGAACAAGGGAATACTTTTCAAGATCAGCAATCAGGTGCCCACCTGGAAAACAAAGGAAGTACAATTAAAAATTTTAGCTTTTAATATCTGATAACATGATGCGCCTAGTCGTCAAACTGGGGCAGGAATTTTTTATTGTTTGTCTATTTTATTGCAGTCAGGAGCCCACCTGAAGAACAAGGAAATAATCCTTAAGTGTCAGCAATCAGGAGCTCCGCCTGGAGAATAGAGGCACATATTTCAAATTGTAGCAGTCAAGTATCACTCGGAGGAATGGCAAAACATCCCCGATCACAATGCAAGGCAACAACACAAGAATTCCAGTGGAAGAATACAAGTTCAAGACAACACAAGATCAAGTTTGAAGACATATATAGGACTCTTTTGTAATTCATAGATCATAGCTTAGGCTAGCTTTCTTTTTAGTTTGGCACGGTGTAATATGGAGGTCAGCGAGCAATAGCAGCATCAACAGCAGTGAAATCACAGCTCCTGGTAGTCCCAACTACCAAACTTTCCCGAATTACACTGACCTGATTCCTGTTTAGCCCAGGATATGTAGGCAACTTTGAAGCAGGGTGCAGTTAACTCTTTCAAAAATGTTTCACACGGAATATGCGAATGAGCAAAAAGCACTCGTTTTCGCTCACTTGTCTTTGCACGAAAAATCTTCGTGTTTCCGGACAAAGAGGGGCAGCTGTGAGCACGTGATTTTCGCCCTATAAATGAATTATTCCAAAAAAAAAAAATTCAAACAAAATGATTTTTTATTTATTTTTACAATTTTTTGTGAATTTTGTGTCACTTTTTTGGTAATTGTTGCATTTTATATGTGCATCTTAATTCGTACGAAAAATATAAAAATACGCATTTACATTTAGGATCTAATTTCATATTTTAGGATTAAATAAGGGTTAATTTATTTTAGTACAAGTATGAAGAAAATGACAAAAATAGTTCATTTTGTGTTTTAATTGTGAATTTGTCACGAAATAATTTTAAATAAATTTAGGAGTTAATTAGTTTAGCTTTGGAATATATTAGGACATTATTTTAGTTTTTGCATCTTTATAAAATCAAAAATAATACAAAATATAATTTGAGAATAACAAAAATAAATAAAAAGGAAGAATTCATTAAAAAGAATTAACGAAGAGGTCTTGTTGAAAGACCAGCTATTAGGCTGCTTTTAATTGAAGACTTCAACCCAAATGGACCAAAATCACACACCCAGGCCCAATTTACTCTCACCGGCCCACACCCAAATCCCCCTGACCCGGTCCGAACCCCTTTCCCTTAGAGACATAGAATTAGCGTGCTCCCTTCTCCATTGTTTTTTGGCTCTTCTTCTCCATTCTCACTTTAGATAAAAAGACACACACACGCGCGATTTAGGGGGGATTTTCCGGGTAAAAATTTTGGAGAGAAAAGTTGAAGGGTTTTTCTTGAACTTCTAATTTCAGTCCTCTGAATATTTTCTCTGAGAAGAGTTTGCCTCAAAGCTTCAGAAAAACACATAAATTTGAATTTCTGATTTTGTTTTTTTTTTGAGTGAAAAGAAAGAGATAGAAATGAGTTGAGTTCATTCAAATGGTGGTGAGATTTAAGCTCGTCGATTTCGTTTTGCTGGTGTTCTACTGATTTGCTGCTGCACTTCGCTCGGATTTTGGAATCAAAATATGTATTTGCTGACTCTCTAATTATTATAAAGAAAGTTTGAAGTTCAGGTTCAATCTCTTTCTCTTTTGCATTTTTGTTTTATTTAAGTGTTCCTAAATTGTAGAGTCTGCCCAAAATGGTTTGTTTCATTCTGTGGTCGAACTTCATGGATAAGTCGAGTTTGGATTCAACATTTAATCCAGATTCGTAGAGGAAACGGGTTTTGGTGCATTATTCTTGCTGATGAGTCTCTCTTTGATGGTGTGATGTATTTGAGTATTTTCTGCTAGTAGAAGTTGATTTTGAGTGGTCGTTTTCTACGCTTATATGGTTTAACTGTTATTATGATGTCGAGTTTTTATTTGAATCCGGATTTCATCGATTTCAAATAGTTGTTATAGTTCGATTATTTTGTCAGTGTGAAACTACTCTCGTCTGCTGGAACTGGAAGGAAACTAAACATTCACATTATAGATGCCTCTGTTTAAGTGGTTGAAATTCAGATTCAAGTCCCTGTTTTGTTCTGTTCGCTTACCAACATGATAGGCTCAATGACAGTTGATTGTTCTGTTTGATCTTGAATGAATTGAAGTTTGAAGTTCAGCGAGTTTAGTTATTGAATTATTTCGACCATTGGTTGATTGGAAGCTGGACTCGTATGGAATAATTTATTTTCATGAGTAGTTGTTGGCATAATTGAACCTGAACATGAGTAGTTGATAAAATTGGACCGCCAAGCTGTTCTTCCTGTTTCAAATATCATTGTTCATGCGTATTTTTTTTTCTCTCTCCTCCTCTATTTCAGACTTCTTTGTGTTAATTTTTACTTAAATAGTCGAATCTTCAGCATTTGACTGCATTTATCTCCTTTAGTCTATTAGATTAGTTTGTTCTTTTAGTTTCTAAGAGACTGAATTGTGCTTGATTTTCTCCATGAATATGTTTGTTTGACTTGAATCATGATCAGGGGATTCTGGACCTAAAGTAAGGGAGTTTCAAGTTTCTTGTTCTATTGCTCGTTCCATCTAGCCTTTAGTTTGTCAGATATTGAATCCCGTTGGTTTGTAGTAAAACATGAATCACTGTTTTAACATATTATTGGTCTCCTCCGTGACTTTGCTAGCTTGGCCTGAACTTGAGTTTGCTGCACTTGTTATGTTAAGAGAGATTTTGAATCTGTTCCATGCCTTCCATTGAGTAATGTGGTTTGAAAGGATGGAAATAGAGTTTGCATAATCTGTTCGGATTAAAATAGGTAGAAGACATTAGGGATCTAACAATTTCATTGTTCATACTTACTTAAATTGAAGAAATTGCTGATTTTCTTAAGTACGCATTAGCCCGCGATAATGAGCGTGTTTGGAAATCAAGTTAATTGCAGAAGTCGGTAGTTACAGAGCCTAGAGCTAGCTGGCAGATTGAAACGTTTTTGTTTGCTTTCAGCTAGTGTAACAGTGAACAAAGTGTAGTTTTTATTCAACTACAAATTGTGCAAATTGCATTTTTTGTTTGAAACAGCTGAAGCCTACTCACCTTTCAGTAGACGCACATTCTTTGTGAAGTTGGTCCTTGCGAAATTGAGCATAGAGGCTTGAATGAACATTAATTGAAATCTGACATGTTCTCTTTGCTTATGTGCTTATGTTAAATTTACAAATCTATATGGTTAGGTATATGACATTCTTATTTTAGGATCTTAAGTCTCAATTGTGTGTTGCTTGGTTGAGAAGGTTTCATTTGCTATAAAAATGACATGTTTGGTATGAAGATCATTTCTTATTCCTGTAGTATTCCTCATGACTGTTTGATCAATAGGAAATACTTTCTTTAATAACGGATCTGTTGCTTTCTATTTAGTTCCTTTTACGCAAGGTTTTCTCGCTTGGCTCACATGATCTCTGGAACTAAAAGGGGCTAGAAGCATTAGAATTAAATTAGAATTCGAGGTGTGCCACGCCAAATAAAATGATAATTGTGTGGCCCTCGTTTAATTGACTTTAACTCAACTTTAGAATTGGAGGCGTGCCATTTAGCAAATTCCATGGCCCTCGCAAAGTTGAAAACGTGTAATTGCTTTAGGCGCGTTAGATAAATAATTTAACTTCCTAAACTCGGGTGCACATTTTACTGACCCAAATTCAAATCTCAACGGAGTCGAAATGTGTTGACAACCACGAGTGCATTGGTGCGACGTGGTTCGAGACGCATTTTCACGATGTTGCAATTCTTATTAAAATAAAAATAAAAGCGGGTTACTAATAAAAGGCACATAAGTTAGAATATGTTTTGAAATCAGATAAAATCAAATACAACAGTTGAGCGACCGTGCTAGAACCACGGAACCCAGGAATGCCTAGCACCTTCTCCCAGGTTAACAAAATTCCTTACTCGGATTTCTGGTTCGCGGACTATTAATAGAGTCATAATTTCCTCGGTTCGGGATTCAACTGGTGACTTGGGACACTATTAATATCCCAAGTGGCGACTCTAAATCTTAATAATAAATTCCGTTCTGATTGTCCTTTAATTGAAAAAACTCCTTTACGCCCTTGCGGGTGTAGTAAAAAAAGGAGGTGTGACAAGTCATGAATGTTATAAAGTTTTAATTGAATCATGAGGTGGGGATTATTAGTGATAGTGTACCATGTGTTGTTTGTTAATTAGAAATTAAAAGTTTGTGGGTTTCAAGTTGATTGTGACGTTAATGGGCTGTGGAGGTTGGTTAAATATAATCAAAATAGTTTGAGTTTGACTAAGATTGGGTCATGGGCTTAGTCTTGAATCATCATGAATTAGGCTTCTGAAATTTCTTACTATTTCCTTTTGTCTGGACTTGTCCGTGAATGATGTTTTAATATATTATTATGATTATGTATAAGTTTGCGTGGTATAATTATGATTTTCAAAATTAAAACCAAGGTATGCGTTCCGCAACTTTGGATGAAACAATCTTAATAATATTAAAATATTTTTTTAATTGTGTTCAAGTTCGCGTGACACATTTAAAATTTCGAAAATGAATATTCGTAGAAATGCTTTAGGCGCGATTTTTATTACTATTAATTGTGGACTTGTTTGCATGACATAATTTTTGACGCGCCAAAAAGAAAAGAGCATATGTACGCGTAACTCAATTCTTAAATTACGAATAATTCAATTGGTTAAAAGCGGTTTAAAGTAAAAATGCACGTACATTTGAAAGTATTCTAAAATCAAATAATTAGGCCAATAATAATAGTTGAGCGACCGTTCTAGAACCACGAAAATCGAAAATGCCTAACACCTTCTCCCGTGTTAATAGAATTCCTTACCCGGATTTCTGGTTCGTGAACTATAATACAAAGTCAATCTTTTCCTCGATTGGGGATTTGAACTGGTGACTTGGGACACCCTAAATATCCCAAGTGGTGGATCTGAATTTTAATAAATATAATCCTGTTTTGATTGTCATTTAATTGGAAAAACTCATATATACCCCTATTGGGTGTAAAAAAGAGATGTGACAGCTCCGGTGGCTCTGTTGGGGAAAAGAACCCAGAACTTCTGGTTGAGGGATCAAGAATTCGAGCGTAGAATAATTGTTACAATTGGCTTTGTTTATTATCTGCTTTTGTTAAATGTTTGGGCCTAATGTTCAAAATGCTTCTTTTTACCGCTTCGATATTATCTGAAACTGTATTTAAACTGCTACGAAATCCTTCTCTTCTCATCTTCGGGGATGTGCTCGTTGGTCGAGACTCCCTATTCTATTAGTGTCATACCCTGAAATAAGAAAGAGGCTCGAACAAGTTACTTAGCCGGATGGCCTTTTGGTTCCCGGTACGTATCCCCCTCCTCGACTCGAGTTGTCCGCTCGAGTTCACAAGTCTAGAACAAATACTCAGGTTTTAAACCTAGAATAACTATGTCTCATGTCGGATCTCTAGTAGGAGCGTTTATTTGCATCATATGCATTTGAGTTTGGAGACTCAAAATAGGTGTTGGGTCTGTCTAGGATAGGTGTACCAAAAATGAAAGGACCATCCTGATGCACCTTACTTGCTACTTGTGCATTTATTTACTTCGGACCTGCATATTGACCGATTTTAAAAAATGGGAAGAGAATTGAGAGGAAAAAATGAGAGAAATATATATATATATATATATATATATATATATATATATATGTAACAAAGTACTTGTTTTGAAAAAATCAGTATTCAAATATACTGAAACTTTGCCGAAATTCCAAAAAAAAAAGTAAAAAAATCTCGTTGTTTTAAAAAAAAAGAAATTTTTGTTTTTTTTATGGAAAAATAGTTGGTTTCATTTTGTCGAAATTGGCAGAACTACGTATGTTTGATTCCCACCGGATGTGGGATACGTAGGCATTCCATATCGGGTTCAATTATTTTGAAAAAATTAGGGTAAATAAATGTTGTTGTTTTTTCATAAGTAAAGGTAATTTCATTCTTGTCCAAAATAGCCAAATGTCCCCAAAAGGACGTCGGAAGACCGTTTTTGCGATAACAGCCGCCTTTGGTTATTTCTCAAAAATTTTGGCCGGTTAGCAAACACAACTTTTTAATCTTTTTCGAAAGTGCTGAAAGGCCGTATTGACAAAACAAGATATTTTTTTTGAGAAACAGTGATAATTTTAAAATAAAAAATAAAAAATTCTTTATTTGTCAGTCAGAGTCTGTTAGTCTATTTTTAGACTATATTGCCATTTTGATGTTAGAGTCTTTTAGAGTCCATTAATCTTGTAATAAAATGTGTTGTTCTAATAAACACATTTTTCTTTTATGGAAAATTTGAAAGAAAACAAAATCCAATTTTTTTTAGTCATTTTGCACTTATCAGCCAAAACTACGCCCGGTCTGATTCATGAGGGATCATGATACATAGGCAATCTCCAAAGAATTCGACCAAAACAAAAAAACAAAAAAAAAAGGATCAAACAAAGGAAGGTATGAGTTGTAATAAAAGAGAGAAAGCCGGTATGACGCAAGCAGCCAAGCAAATGCATAATAGAAATGGTTAACTGCTTAGGTGCATTGCAATTTTAATGTGTGTTTGCCTAACTATTAAAAGCCCTAATGCTAACACGATGCCCCCATTTTGTTAATTTTCAATATCCCAGAAAAGTGGTTGGTTTGTGGTTCCCAAAGTGATAACTCCTATCCACAACCTAAAAGCCAAAGTGCAATGGCAGATAACAACAAATTTTGGTTGGTTGATGTTGGTACCCAAAAATGGTTGGTTGAACAAGAAACTGGCTTGGCTAATGAGGCAAAGATGTTAAGACATCACATAACAAACATGTATCAGGTTTGGATGGTTGGGAAGGCACTACCACCGCCACAACCCGGTTTCTCAGGCGTTGCCCTTACCTAAACTCCGGACACAATACTAGATGATCCTCCATACTCTCCAGATCCACCCGCTTATCTCCAAGCTCATGATGCCCAATATTATCTCTCAGAGGTTGCTCACAAGGTTCCCTACTCATACAAACAAGGTCCGCGGGATGAGCCACATGTTGAAAATGAAAGGTTCACAGGAAGAAAAGGGAAATATGAGATACCTAGGAGGCTGAAAGGCATAGCACAATCCTTGAAGAACAAACAAGGAAAGGGAGACCAAGGTAGCATGTCTTACAAAGAATTGTCTTTGTCCCCTCACGCTCGCCTGCCCGCGGGGTTCAAATTGCCAAAGTTTAACTTGTATGATGGGCATGGAGATGCGGTAGAACACCTGAGGGTTTATTGCAGTGAAATGAGAAGTGTTGGAGAGAAAGATGACTTATCGATGGCATATTTCAGTGAGAGCTTGACTGGGGCATTTCTGAAATGGTATAATCGTCAAGATGTCGGTAAGTGGCATACATGGGATGACATGGCCCAGGATTTTGTGCGACACTTTAATAACAATACAGACATTGTCCCAGACCACTCCTCCATATATCAGATGGAAAAGAAACCTAAAGAAAGTTTTAGGAATTATTGGCTCAGATGGAGCGAACAAGTTTCTCTGGATAATCTTCCCATGGACAAAAAGATGTTGTTAAGCCCCGCCAACGACAAGGTCCAGTGGTTGTTCTTGCTAAATGCTCTCATCCTCTATATCGACCCCATGGATATCCTTTTAATTCTCCCGACTTCTACTTCTCTACACAGAACCCCCGAAATTGTACATCACTTCCTCGATATACTGTCCACATTGCACCACCATATGCTCCACATCCCTAAGGCCCGCGATGGTCCATTCCACACTCACAAATATATCATTCGCCTTCTCAGGAATATCAACCACCTATCCGTAAAAGATTCCAACTGAGGATAGAGTATAAAATAAAAAGACTACTGAAAAAAGAGAATGCTTTCGGAGAATCTTGTACAAGTTTGTTTGAAAAGTTAAAGCAACCTAGCCTGATTGAGCCGCTCCTCGGCTATACTCCAGACCCATATGCAAAAGGCTTTGACCCTACTGTACGATACATGTACCACTCAGATGTCCAGGGGCATAGCATTGAAGATTGTTGTTATTTGAAAAGGGAAATAAAAAGAATGATTCTAGAAGGGGTAATTGTGGTGAATGATAGTGACCGGGAGCATGCAAATCCTCTTGGGACTCGTTGGGTAACGTTTATCATGTTGAAGTTTGTAATTGTCTTGGCAATATCGATACATAACTCAGTGGCTAAGATATTTTGTTTGGTGATTGGAAAGATGCCCCATCCTTTGGCTATACAGGGAATAGTTTTGGTGGCTTATGTTGTTGTCACTTCTGTTGTCCGGATCATTTCAGGGTTGTAATCCGGTTATTGTCTTCTGACTCAAACCCTTCTATCCTTTTATTTTGCCTGGTTTGTTTAGGCATAGTAACTCGTTTAGTGTTGTCTAGGTTTGTTCCGCGGCAGTAACCCCAATTTAGTTTGCCGGTCTTGTTGTTCGAACCGTTTCACCGTCTAATGCAATTTCCTATTTTCTGTCATTTCTAATCATTTTCTTTTGTTTACTTCTCTCCTCTTTATAGTTCTTTTCATGCTGATTCTACTAGACATGCACGCATAATTCTAGGCCTAATCTTAAAGGTTAGTTCAATCATGAAGCAATAAAGAAGTTGACAGGGGCACTTGAGGGAAATATGAACATATTTTGACATTTTGAGATCATTTGAAGTCCGAACCATGTGAAATTGAGGAAAATAGAACATGGAGAAACCAGATGCTTCATGCCACATCAGTTTGAAATTAAAGGCAAGTTTGCCCAAATTGGCAAGGGTCGTTCGGATAATGAGAGTGAGAGTGTTGCCCAATGGTGCTTTGTATGTAACAGATGAAGAAAGCAAATGCGTGGATGTGGTTATCAAGTCTAGCACAATCAGAATATGTTATAAATATTTGTTTAATTGTGTTGTTTGTGCTTGGCATGTTTTGAAGATTGGAATGATGAAGGCATTTTGTTTTGCTATCTAAATACTTTATCCTTAGTTACCCCTTTGAGCCTTATTTATTTTCTTTCATACCCCTCTTTCGAAATCAGTAGCAAAGATCAGAAACATAAGCATGAAAAATAAGTAAAGAAAAAGAAAAAAATAGAAGAAAAACAAAAAGAAAAGAAAAACAAAAATAGAAACAACAAAAGTAGTCACGTGAACTACGTTTGATCTGATTACGTTTAAGGATACGTAGGTAACCTCACGATTTGGTTTCATGAAATAAAAATCCAAAAGTTCCCAAGCAAAGAAACTGGGGCAGAAGTTGTGGTTGTTGTGAGAAATCTGATTCCGAAAGATGTAATTTTTAACCCATTTGAATTGTTTTGAGCTTTTGATACCCTTTCTTTCTAACCCTATCAAAAAGCCCGTATTTCTGTCCAAAGAAAGACCTTCTGATCAGTCTTCGAGAGATGCCAAGTCAAGGAGGTAGAGGTGATTCATATCAGAGGCAACACTCTGGTCGAAACGAAAAAACATTTGAGAGTCTTACTGGTGAAAACCCTCACGGGCACCTTGAGGTGATTGTAAGTTGAGAGAAAGAACAAAATGAGAGAGGCTTAATGGTGAAAACCCTTTGGACACTACAAGTCGAATAAGGATGGAGAATCATATGGGAAATGTGATGACTTGGCCTGTCGTCACGTGAGTTACCACCCCGTTTCCCCCATATTGTGTTGCTTTATGTTCAATATCGGTATTTGAGTTGATCGGGTGGAATTTAGTTGGTTTTAGTTGAAAATGAGGCACTTAGACTCTTAGAAGAGAGTTTATTTTAGAAAAGTGAATCGGAAGTTGACTAAGTGGTTAGGGGGCTCGGATGTGAATTCCAGTGGTTCGGTTAGCTTCGGGGGATGATTTGTGACCTAGGAGTGCAATCGGAAATGAATTTGGAGGCCCGGTGTAGAATTAGGCTTGAATTGGCGAAGTTTGAATTTTGGTGAATTCCGGTTGATAAGTGGGATTTTAATTTGAAGGTCGGAATCGAATTCCGAGAGTTGCAGTAGCTTTGTTAGGTGATTTTGGTTATGTCTATAAATTTTCAGGTCATTCGGACGTTGTTTGGTCGGGTTTTTGATTGAATGCGTATTGGAGAAGTTTTGAAGAAACTTAGGCTTGAATTCGATGTGATTTAATGGTTTTAGCATTGTTTGACGTGTTTTGAGGATTAGAACAAGTTTGAATAAGGTTTTAGGATGTGTTGGTGCTTTTGGTTGAGGTGTCGGGGGCCTCGGGGTGATTTCGGATGGTTAAAGGGGAATTTTGGAAGTTTATAGCAGGTCTGATCATTTTGGCTTCTGGTATTTCCGCATCCACGGAAAAGGAGCCGTATAAGCGGTTCCGCAGATGTGGCTATGGGGTCGCATAAGCGTTCCTGGAGGGGGCCTGTCATATTCCCGTTAGCAGAAGCCTTTCCGCAAAAGCGGGCACCGCAGGTGCGGTAGTCGACCGTAGAAGCGGTCATGAGAGTATTGTGGAGACCGCGTAAGCGGTCATCTTGATCGCAGGAGCGTCAACCGCATAAGCTGTTTAAGACTGTAGAAGCAGTCCCAGGGTTTTTAAGTGAGACCGCATAAGTGGTCATTTTGGTCGCGTGTGCGGGACCGCAGGTGCGCTAATTTTACCGCATAAGCGGAAAACGTCCTGGAGATATAGTGAACAGTGTTCACGAATTGAGAAAAGAAGGAAAACATTTTGTGACTTTGACTTAGGCGACTCTTGGGCGATTTTTGAGAGAAAACATAGGGGTTTCATCAGGTATGAATCATTTGACTCGGATGATGTTTTTATAGTGTAAAACCATGGATTAAACACTTAATTTCAAGGAATTAAAGGGTAAAAATGGAGGCTAGGGCTTGAAACCTAAGAGAGTTTAAATTGACGATTTGAGGGGCCAAATGGAATCCGATTCTTATGTATTTGGTATGTACGAACTCGTGGCGAGACGAACAATCCGGTGATGTAAATTTCATAATTTTTTGAGAAGTGGGCCAGAAGCTCGGGTTTTGCCAACTTCGTATTTTTGGGCATTTTTTGAGTTCTTTCAATTGGGTTATGTTACATTAGCTTAATATAACGTATTCCTTATGGTTTTGGCCAGATTTGGCACGCGAGGAGGTTGATTCTAGAGGAAAAGGCTTGGCGGACTAGTTCTTTAGCCGGTTGGAGGTGAGTAATTGATGTAACTGTTGTTCTGAGGGTTTAAAACCCCGGACTTTCACATTGTGATGCTATATTGAGGCGTGACACGCACTCCACGGTGAGTGCGAGGTCGGTTACTATTAGGGATTGAGACTTAGTCCATCCCGAGTATGATTTCTTCTATATGGGCGATTGAGACGCATACTTTAGCGCTGTGGATGGGGCTTATTGCCGTGTTTGGGGCCTTGCGTCGACATGTAGAATCCTTAGGGGATCTTATGTGTGTTACCTCACTTGTGTGCATATCACATGCTCTCAGTCATGCTTCTATTGTTGAAATAATAAAAGAACTGTATTTTTAATCATGAATATTAATGAAAAAGGATAAGAAGGCTGAGATCCCAATAGTAAGTCATGCCCGATTGGCTATGCATTATTTGACTGAGATGGGTCGAGAACCCGACTTGAGGATGATTTTCTTATTATGGATTAGGCTGCGCGCCGCAGCGATGATATATTGATATTGAGGCCGTGAGCCTGTTTGATGCCAAGACATGGCAGATATTGCGCTTGGGCTGTAGGAGCCCCTCCAGAGTCTGTACACACCCACAGTGAGCACCGTCGACATTAAATATGTGGAGCGGGCTGCACGCCGCAGCGGGTACTAAAGTGTACCATTATATGTGTTACATTCTTTCATGCATTGTTCTTAGTTATACTACTTGATACATACTATCTCCACTATTTGGTTATGAACTGATAGATATAGAGTATTTGTGCATTTTCTGCGTTTTCTTTCTTTCAGACTTTAGTTATGTTTATTACTCACTGGGTCGGAGTACTCACTTTACTCCCTGCACCTTGCGTGCAGATCCAGGTTCTTCTTCTCAGGCTGAGTGGACTTTCAGTGATCAGCAGATTTGCTTCCGGGAGTGTTGAGGTAGCAGCATGGCGTTCGAACTCGTTGACTCTTCCCTCTATCCTTGTCTTATATTTCCGCACTTTCAGACTTGTAGACAGACTATGTCGTAGGATATCACTCTACTTTGTAGAAGCTCATATTCGTGACACCGGGTCCATGGTTGGGCTATATGCTATGTTTTTGCTAAACTTCAATGTTTTTATCAGTATTTCCGTATTTGACTTAAATGGCTTAATGATTACTATTTCACTTGTAAATTTTGGTTTGTCAATTGGGATGAATATATGGGAAACGGTCGGGCTTACCTAGTAGTGTGCTGGGTGCCATCATGACCAGGTTGGGGTTGTGACAGGAAATCACCAGACGAAGATTGTGAAAGATGACTAACGACTTAGAATTGAAACTCGATTTCACGGTAAAAAGGTATGAAAAGATCTGAACATCGGAATTGCTTAACAGAATAGGCCACAAGTGCATGTCTGTCACGACCCCAGTTCACCCTCCACGAACATGTCATGATGGCACCTAGTCCCTATGACTAGGTAAGCCTAACAATGCGGAAGATAAACAAAAATTTGCGAAACAAAATAAATAAAACTGAACTGAAAAAAAATAAACAGGGTTTAAGTTGCCGCTCGGCACACACCACAAAAATCCTCAAAGCTAACAAAACTTCCCAATACTCGGAAACTCACAAATCACAAGCTAAGGGGATACATTAGAGGCTCTGACTCAAGAATATCTATACAAAGGAGAAATTACTGGAAGTACTATGCTTAATACAGAAAAGCTGGAAAGGGACTCCTCGGTCTGCGGGCGTAGCAAATATACCTTGAAGTCTCTACCAATACGCCTCCTTCCAAGACTGACAGAACTGAGCGGGAGTACCTGTATCTGCACAACAAAAATGTGCAGAAGAGTAGTATGAGCACACCACGGCGGTGCCCAGTAAGTACCAAGACTAACCTCGATGGAGTAGTGACGAGGAATAGTCAAGGCACCTACCGGTCGATAAACAGTATAATCATAGGAACAATGGTAATGACATATGAATATGTAAAGAATGCGTGAACGACCAAAAATTCTACAATTCACGATAAGGGGTAAATGCAACAATTATCAACAAGAATATAATAAACGATGATACAAACCAACAAAAAATCACACCAAAATCCTAAGGTCACAACACAGTAGAGAAAAGAAACAAGTAAATCATTCCTATCATACAATGATGTTCACAGAAGGTCTTATCCCATTCTTTCCATAATTTCACAAAGTCTCTGACTAACCACAATTCGCGAAGAACTAGCATCTGAAATCTACAATTGGCATCCTGTGCCCCATCAATCTCATGGTCATACCGACAACTAACTAGCTAACTAGGGCCACTCTCCCAAAATATAATGGATAAGCGAGGCACACCACCACCCTTAGAAAATTTAGGAGGAATTCACCTCTAATAGGAGTACTCAGCTACGTGTATGCTTGTGCAAATGTTTCTAACAAAAATTCTGTCAACCAACAAACATGAAAAAGGCGGACGGACCGCACGTACGATGTTCCCTCACAACTCCCAAGCGGTAACGTTCATATAGAGTAACAATCCACAATCACAATAGAAACAAATAGGAATGCCTCAACAGGCTGTCACAACTCTATACAATCAATCCCTGACATAGCCCATCTTATTTCGCCACGTGTGCAATAAATAATATATAGGCACCGCCTTATTTTGCCATACGTGCATAACAATGTCCCACCTTATTCCGCCACATGCGCAACCCACATATAGTATATAACATATCCCGACTTAATATGCCACATGTGCAAAACATCAATAACAACAATAGCACGGCAAAGACCTCGTGCAACCTCTCAACAACAACCGCACGGCATAAATCTCGTGCATCACAATATCAACAACCGCACGGCAGAAACTCCATCACAATATCAACAACTGCACAGCAGAAACCTCGTGCATCACAGTATCAACAACCGCACGGCAGAAACTCCATCACAATATCAACAACCGCACGGCAGAAACCTCGTGCATCACAATATCAACAATTTAACAGGGAGGAAATCTGACAAGAATGATAAATGCAACAGTTTAATAAGGCAAATCAACGAAACAATAATAACTACCAGGATAAAACAGAAACACATGGCAAACACCACTCAATCTCAAATACCAATAAGGGTCTCCCAGGATACCGTCCTATAGCCATCTCCTCAACTGTCTAATGGATCTCCCGGGATACCGTCTCGTAGTCCAGCTCTCGTACCAGTATCAAAATATCTCCCGGGATACCGTTCCGTAGTCCAATCATTTATGTGCAGGGGATCTCCCGGGATACCGTCCCGTAGTCCCAAAATAAAAGTGCAATCACAGCCAGAAACAAACCAAGGAATAAATAGGAAAAACGGAATATCAGATAGAACTAGCCTAGCATGCTTCACGTAGCACGATTAAACAACTTAGCAATTAGGCAATTATATCAGGTAGACATGATTTCCTATTCTAACAAAAGTAATAGGCTTCAAGTAATATAAAGCAATTAAAGAAAGAAAGTTAAATGTTAACAAATTAAGTAAAACATGATTTTTCATCAATCGGCTCAAGTACAACTTCATATTCGGTGATTACAAGGATCTAAGAGCCTAAAGGATCAATTTACCACAAATAAATCCGAACATGCACTCATCACCTCGCGTGCAAGGAATACAATCAACATAGAAGACTCAAATCCTAAGGGGAAGTCCCCCACACAAGGTTAGGCAAGATACTTACCTCGAACCGGTACAAAAATCACTATGAAACGGTGCCCTTGCCACGAGTATCCAACTCCGAGTGGCCCAAATCTAGTCAATTAAATCACACATTGTAAATAACATCTCAAGCAACTGATTCTACTATTAAAATTAAAGCTAAGGCGCGAAAATAGGTAAAATGACCAAAATGCCCCTCCAGCCAACATCTCGGAATTGAATAATTTTCACATTTTCAGAACCCTCACACTCTCACGAGTCTAACCATATAAAATTCTCCCAAAATGGAGGTGAAATGCCCCCCTCAAATCCTCACAATTAGGTCTAAGAAGTTTTACCCACTTTCCATTCAAAACACGAAATTAAAGGGTGAAATTAAGAGGAGATTCATGGAAATTAGTCTAAGTTGAGTGAGAAACACTTACCCAAGTCACCCCAGGTGAAAATCCCTTTAAAAATCGCCACGAACAGAGCTCAAGAAGTCAAAATGTGATAAGAATTGTGAACCCTCGAATTTGGGATTAAATCTGTCTACCCAGGTATTTTGTTCATCGCGAACGCGTAGATGGGCTCGCGTTCGCGGAGAAGAAAAAAATGTAAGGGCCTAGGGTTACCCTTTGCGATCGCGAAGACAAGAATGCGAACGCGAAGGTCTGGGCTGGGGGCTTACGCGAACACAACGCATTCCACGGCAATGCGTAGAAGAAAAATAGGAGGGGTCCAGGTGTGGCCTACGTGAACGCGTTGTCAGGGACGCGAACGCGGAAGGGAAGAAGGCTGGTCTTCGCGGACGCGGGTGAGGTGGACGCGAACGCGGAGAAGGATTTGGAAAAGCATCACGATCGCGCAGAACTAAACGCGAACGCGTAGAAGGATTTCAAGGTGGCCAAGATAAGCCTTCGCGAATGCGATGGCCCAAACGCAAACGCGAAGAAGGAGTACCGGAAGCAGCAACAGCAGTTCAAAAGTGGAAGAAAATAGCCTGTAGCCCATCCGAAACACACCCGAGGCTCCCGGGACCCCGTCTGATCACACACAAAAGTCATATAACCTAACAAGGACTAGCTCGAAGTTTCATATCACATAAATAAACATCGAAACGGCGGATCAAACCAAAAATAAAGCTTATGAACTTCCAAATCCTCAAAATATGCTTTTGACAAAAAACTAACCAACCCACGTCCGAATGACCTAAAATTTTGCACACACATCCCAAATGACATGACGAAGCTACTGTAACTTCCGAACTTCCATTCCTACCCTCGGATTAGAAACTCACTATCGGACCGGAAACTTCAAAAATGCAAACTTCGGCATTTCAAGCCTAAATTAGCTACGGACCTCCAAAACACATTCTGAACACGCTCCCAACCCCGAAATCACCTAACGGAGCTAACGGAACCATCAGATTTCCATTCTAAGGTCGTCTTCACACTGTTGCAAACACTGACCATTTTTCAACTTTTAAGCTCCCATCTAGGGACTAAGTGTCCCAAAACGCTCCGAATCCTAACACCGAACGTCCCGGCAAACCAAAATAGCAGATATGAACTTAGGGAAAGCAGTTAATGGGGGATCGGGACGTAAATTCCAAAAACGACCGGCCGGGTCATTACATCCTCCCACACTTAAACATTCGTTCGTCCTCGAACAAGCATAGAGAACATACCTGAGGTCTTCAAGTCACTTAGTGCACACTTCCCACATACACCCGCGGGTGATCCCACGTCACCCCAATCCACATAAGCATGACGACACCATCTCAACTGAAATTTAACCTTCCTAGCAATACCAGTAAGCCATCAAGCCAGAATTCTCACCTTCCATCCATTTCCAAAAGACCCGATCCTAAATCCATATCCGATATCAGTCTCAACCAACCATTTCAGTACACGTCAACACACACAGAGTACAACCACACTATATGACTCCTCACACAAAGGACCACAACCACATTTCTGGTAGCAATACCTGCCTGAGATCAAATCCGTACCGGCCAAAAGCCTCATATCCGATAGGAACTACTTTCAAACCTCCACAACACTGGTGATGATACAATAACCACAAAAACCACATGATAGAACACCCGATTAACCAGATCTCAGCCAACACCAATGGGTACACACCCCACCAGCTAAACTCAATAAGCATAGAACGGAAATGACTGAGTATAAGAAAGGAAACATAGAAGGGAACTAACAAGCTAATCAAACTGGCACAATTTCTTCTAAAACACAAATCAACAAAATCATCTATTAAGAAAGAATGAAAGCATATAAAAGGCTCACAAGGATCTTATACTGAGATAACTCTCACCGTAGCACCCAACCCGGTCTCACATATCAAAACACCTAAAGCCACGAGGGTCCCGCCCTCAATCACTGAATCACAAGTAGGGCTCATACTAACCCATCTAGAACTCTCACTAGATCAATCATGTCTCTAATTTACAACACACCCTGACTCCCACACCGGTGGAGCATAGAAAATCACAGCTCGTAAGCAAAAATACTCAAAAGTGACATCAAACCTACCAAAACAAACAACAGGAATTTACTACTAGCCTCGTAGCTCTCGACAACAGGTAGAAACAGACAATAGACACGGCTATCACTCATGGAACCTTCCAATAGGATAATCACGCAAATTTAGTGCAAATCATGAAGCTCTTCCATAAATGGAACAACAAACAAGGAACTCACCCTGATAGGTAGAACTGTGATAGGCTACAGATAGTTCCTCTCAACAATAAACCAAATCAGTACTTGAATGTTATTCAACTGGCGCACCGGCCTCAAGCCTACCATATGGAACACATCAACGAGCCGGGCCTCCCCCTCTTGGGCGCCCTCTACCTGCCTGAATACCTCACTGGGACACACCGGTTCGAAGTCTGGGACAATATCTCACCATGTGTCTAGTAGCTCCACACTCAAAACACCCCCTCTACTGACGAGGCGGTGGGAATTGTACGGTACGGGTACTCCGAGATCCATGATCACCTGAGTTACCATGCTGAGTCTGAAATGCGAACTCAACTAGCTGGCCCGCAAAACCTCTACCATGACGCACCCTGCCTCCAAAATAAGGACTTGTATATCTCCTCGATCTACGAGGACTCCTCGCCTCCTCAAACTCTCCCTCTTGATCTCGTCTGCTCTCTCTCTCCTTACACTACCTGCCCTCTCTCTCTCTAGCATGCATACCCTCTATCCTCCTAGCAATGTTCACCAACTGCTGATATGGAATATCCATCGCCACCTCACGGGCCATGCTGGACATGATGCTAGGAATAAGCCCCTCAATGAACCGGCGAACCTTCTCGCGAATAGTAGTAACCAACGCTGAGGCATGTTTATCCAAACTATTGTAACGAACAGCATACTCCGAGACGGTCATAGCACCCTGGCGCAAATGCTCAAACTCCATGCGCCATGCAACCCTGAGGCTCTGAGGAACAAACTCTCTCAGAAACATATCTGAAAACTAAGTCCAAGTCAATAAAGCTGCCTCATCTGGACTGTCTAACTCATAGGTGCGCCACCAATCATAGGCGGCTCCTCGAAGCTGAAAAGTAGTGAAGGAAACCTCGCTCGATCCAGAGATACCCATAGTACGGAGAATACGGTAACACTCATCAAGAAACCCCAAGGCATCGTCTGATGCTAATCCACTAAACACCGGAGGATCATACTTCTTGAACCTCTCTAGTCTCATCTGCTCCCGCTCAGAAGCCGCTGCCATGCCCTCGGGCTGAACTGGTGTCGCAGGTGGCGCAGGAATAATCTCTGGAACCTGCTCAACATGCGCTCGCTGCTCAGGAGCGCAGGCAGCGGGAGTTTGTGCTCCTCCCCCGGTCTGGGATGTGGCTGCAGCAAGGGGAAGCAATCCTGCCTGAACCAAAGTGGTGTACATACTCATGAACTGTGCCAAAGTCTCCTGAATGGCTGGGGTAGTAGTAGAAGTGGGTGTGTTAGGTGCCTGGACTCCAGCCAGATCTACTGGTGGTACCTCGGCAGCATCTCGTGCAAGCTCTCTCGCTGCACCTCGTGCGCGTCCTCGAACTCTACCCCGGCCCCGACCTCCAACGGCTGCAGCAGGGGGCGCGGGTGCCTGATCACCTCGATTAGTATGTGTCCTCACCATCTAGGAGAGAGTAGAAGATCGAGGTTTAGGATTGTGGATGTCAAAATCTCGCACGACAGGGAAATAAAATGAAGTGAAATTTTCCTAACAGTTACATAGCCTCTCGCAGATAAGTACAGACGTCTCCGTACCGATCCACGAGAGTCTAATAAACTGGCTTGCGATCTGTGACTCCTATAAACCTAGAGCTCTGATACCAACTTGTCACGACCCCAGTTCACCCTCCATGAACATGTCGTGATGCCACCTAGTCCCTATGACTAGGTAAGCCTAACAATGCGGAAGATAAACAAAAATTTGAGGAAGAAAATAAATAAAACTAAACTGAAAAAAAAATAAACAGGGTTTAAGGTGCCGCTCGGCACATACCACAACAATCCTCAAAGCTAACTAAACTTCCCAAAACCCGGATACTCACAAATCACAAGCTAAGGGGATACATAAGAGGCTCTGACTCAAGAATATCTGTACAAAGGAGAAATTACTGGAAGTACTATGCTTAATACAGAAAAGCTGGAAAGGGACTCCTCGGTCTGCGGACGTAACAGATATACCTTGAAGTCTCTACCAATACGCCTCCTTCCAAGACTGACAGAACTGAGAGGGAGTACCTGTATTTGCACAACAAAAATGTGCAGAAGAGTAGTATGAGCACACTACGGCGATGCCCAGTAAGTACCAAGACTAACCTCGATGGAGTAGTGACAAAGAACAGTCAAGGCACCACCGGTCGATAAACAGTATATTCATAGAAACAATGGTAATGACATATGAATATGTAAAGAATGCGTGAAAGACCAGAAATGCTACAATTCACGATAAGGGGTAAATACAACAATTATCAACAAGAATATAATAAACGATGATACAAAAAAGGGAAAAATCACACCCAAATCCTAAGGTCACAACACAGCAGAGAAAAGAAATCAAGTAAATAATTCCTATCAAACAATGATGTTCACAGAAGGTCTTATCCCATTCTTTCCAAAATTTCACCAAGTCTCTGACTAACCACAATTCGCGAAGAACTAGCATCTGAAATCTACAATTGGCATCTTGTTCCCCATCAATCTCATGGTTATACCGACAACTAACTGGCTAACTAGGGCCAATCTCCCAAAATATAATGGATAAGCGAGGCGTACCACCACCTTTAAAAAAGTCAGGAGGAATTCACCTCTAATAAGAGTACTTAGCTACGTGTATGCTTGTGCAAATATTTCTAACAAAAATTTTATCAACCAACAAACATGAAAAAGTCGGACGAACCGCACGTACGATGTTCCCTCGCAACTCCCAAGCGGTAACGTTCATACGGAATAACAATCCACAATCGCAATGGAAACAAATAGGAATGCCTCAACAGGCCGTCACAACTCTATACAATCAATCCCTAACATAGCCCATCTTATTTCGCCACGTGTGTAATAAATAATATAATTGGCACCGCCTTATTTCTCCACACGTGCATAACAATGTCCCACCTTATTCTGCCACATGCGCAACCCGCATATAGTATATAACATATCCCGCCTTATTACGCCGCATGTGCAAAACATCAATAACAACAATAGCACGGTAAAAACCTCGTGCAACCTCTCAATAACAACCGCACGACAGAAACCTCGTGCATCACAATATCAATAACCGCACGGCAGAAACCTCGTGCATCACAATATCAACAATTTAACAGGGAGGAAATCTGACAAGAATGATAAATGCAACAGTTTACTAAGGCAAATCAACGAAACAATAATAACTATCAGAATAAAATAGAAACACATGGCAAACACCACTCAATCTCAAATACCAATGAGGGTCTCCCAGGATACCGTCCTATAGCCCTCTCCTCAACTGTCCAATGGATCTCCCGGGATACCGTCCCGTAGTCCAGCTCTTGTACCAGTATCAAAAGGTATCTTGGGATACCGTCCAATAGTCCAATCATTTATGTGCAGGGGATCTCCCGGGATACCGTCCCGTAGTCCCAAAATAAAAGTGCAATCACAGCCAGAAACAAACCAAGGGATAAATATGAAAAATGGAATAGCAGATAGAACTAGCCTAGCATGCTTCACGTAGTACGATTAAACAACTTAGCAATTAGGCAATTATATCAGGTAGACATGCTTTCCTAGTCTAACACAAGTAATAGGCTTCAAGTAATATAAACCAATTAAAGAAAGAAATTTAAATGTTAACAACTTAAGTAAAACATGATTTTTCATCAATCGACTCAAGTACAACTTTATATTCGGTGATTACAAGGATCTAAGAGCCTAAAGGATCAATTTACCACAAATAAATCCGAACACGCACTCGTCACCTTGCGTGCAAGGAATATAATCAACATAGAAGACTCAAATCCGAAGGGGAAGTCCCCCACACAAGGTTAGGCAAGATACTTACCTCGAACCGGTACAAACATCACTACGAAACGGTGCCCTTGCCACGAGTATCCGACTCCGAGTGGCCCAAATCTAGTCAATTAAATCACACATTGTAAATAACATCTCAAGCAACTGATTCTACTAATGAAATTAAAGCTAAGACGCGGAAATAGTTAAAATAACCAAAATGCCCCTCCAGCCAACGTCTTGGAATTGAATAATTTTCACATTTTTAGAACCCTCGCACTCTCACGAGTCTAACCATATAAAAATCTCCAAAAACGGAGGTCAAATGCCCCCCCTCCCCCCAAATCCTCACAATTAGGTCTAAGAAGTTTTACCCACTTTCCATTCTAAACACGAAATTAAAGGGTGAAATTAAGAGGAGATTCATGGAAATTAGTCTATGTCGAGTGAGAAACACTTACCCAAGTCACCCAGGTGAAAATCCCTTCAAAAATTGTCACGAACTGAGCTCTAGAAGTCAAAATGTGATAAAATGGTTAACCCTCGAATTTGGGATTAAATCTGTCTGCCCAGGTATTTTGTTTATCGCGAACGCGTAGATGGGCTCGCATTCGCGGAAAAGAAAAAAATGTAAGTGGCTGGGGTTTTCCTTCGCGATCGCGAAGACAAGAATGTGAACGCAAAGGTCTGGGCTGGGGGCTTACACGAATGCGACGCGGTCCACGCGAATGCGTAGAAGAAAAATAGGAGGGGTCCAGGTGTGGCCTACACGAATGCATTGTCAGGGACGCGAACGCGGAAAGGAAAAAGGGTGGTCTTCGCGAACGCGGGTGAGGTGGACGCGAACGCGGAGAAGGATTTGGAAAAGCATCACGATCGCACAGAACTAAACGCGAACGTGTAGAAGGATTTCAAGGTGGCCAAGATAAGCCTTCGCGAATGCGATGGCCCAAACGCGAACGCGAAGAAGGAGTACCAGAAGCAGCAACATCAGTTCAAAAGTGGAAGAAAACAGCCCGTAGCCCATCTGTAACACACCCGAGGCTCCCGGGACCCCGTCTAATCACACATACAAGTCATATAACCTAACAAGGACTCGCTCGAAATTTCAGATAACATAAATAAACATCGAAACGACGGATCAAACCAAAAATCAAGCTTATGAACTTCCAAATCCTCAAAATATGCTTTTGACAAAAAACTAACCAACCTACGTCCGAATGACCTAAAATTTTGCACACACATCCCAAATGACATAACGAAGCTACTACAATTTCCAAACTTCCATTCCTACCCTCGGATCAGAAACTCACTATCGGACCGGAAACTTAAAAAATGCAAACTTTGGCATTTGAAGCCTAAATTAGCTACGGACCTCCAAAACATATTCTGAACATGCTCCCAACCCCGAAATCACCTAACGGAGCTAACGAAAATATTAGATTTCCATTCCGAGGTCGTCTTCACACTGTTCCAAAAACTGACCATTTTTCAACTCTTAAGCTCCCATCTAGGGACTATGTGTCCCAAAACGCTCCGAATCCTAACACCGAACGTTCCGGCAAACCAAAATAGTAGAAATGAACTTAGGAAAAGCAGTTAATTGGGGATCGGGGCGTAAATTCCAAAAATAACCGGCCGGATCGTTACAATGTCATAGTTATTGCAGTTGGTATCCAGACCCGATAGGTTTCTACTTTGTAGTTTTCTTGTTAGGAATCATCTCTTTCCATTGTCCTCTACCTTGTTGATTTTTTTCTTGTTCACTTCTTCTTCCTGAGTCTATTTGGCTAGAACAAGTGAGAAATGACTTCAACATTTGCCACCAGCTTTCCAATTGTACAAAACGGGACCTGGTTAACACATCAAATCGTCATAAGTCCCGAAAGAACAACAAGCGCACTGAGCTAGTAACAATCAACATGCTTTGGGATTAATGTGAGACACGAAGGTTGGGTAGATGCCAGTTCATGTTTAGTGATAGGTATTTTTAGTGATAAGGGTGGTAGAGAAATTGGTTAGTCAATAAGCAAGCGATGTCTTTCAAGGTGAAATCAAAGTTATCATCGCAAGTGAGGGAGCAATCGCCTCAATGTCAAGGCCACAAACCAACCACCATGTTTAAACTCACAGGGTTTCTTTGTCTGAAACAGGGAGAAAGGCTATGTTCATATTAAAGCTTGGAAGCTTGAATTTTTTAGGTGTAATGCCCCTGTTCCGCTTACGCAAATGCTATTGAGAAGATCACATACTACCCCTAGGCGACACACTTCCTAGTATAAGTTTTTCAAGTTATATTTTATGGTAGGAGACGTACTTCCTAAATTGAGATTTTACCCCTAGGAGACGCACTTCCTAAGTTGATTTTCACCCATAGGAGACGCACTTCCTAAGTTGATTTTCACCCATAGGAGACGCACTTCCTAAGTTGATTTTCACCTATAGGAGACACACTTCCTAAATTAATAGTTCATTCATAGGAGACACACTTCCTAGTTTGAGTCATTGAAGTTTCACCCCTAGGAGACACAATTCCTAAGTTGATTTTCACCCATAGGAGTGCACTTCCTAAATTGATAGTTCATTCATAGGAGATGCAATTCCTAGTTTGAGTCATTGAAGTTTCACCCATAGGAGATGCACTTGTTAGTCGTGGTCTTTCAGGATACACCTATAGGGGAATCACTTCCTAAATTGAGAGATCGTTCATAGGAGACACACTTCCTAATCTTAGTCACTGAATTTTTCACCCCTAGGAGACGCACTTCCTAGTCTTGGTCATTTAAAATCACCCCTAGGAGACGTATATCCTAGTTTGCTTCATTCAGGTTTTATTTTAGCAGACGCATTTGCTAGTCAAAGTTTTTTGGTTTTACTCGTAGGAGACGCACTTCCTAGTATTTCATTTAAATTCATCACTAGGAGACGCACTTCCTAGTTTGGTTCATTCAGGTTTTATTTTAGCAGACGCATTTTCCAGCCAAGCTTTTTATTTTACTCATGGGAGAGGCACATCCTAGTCTAGTCTTTATTTTACTCTCATCATTGCATCAGTAGTGCAAGTGGTTTAAAATTTTGCTAACAACTCACAAATCTTCCTAGTGCAAACTGGGGAAGAAAACTTCGTTTGTTTTGCTTGTTTTGATTGCAGGAACCCACCCGAAGGAACAAAGGTAAGGCCGCAATGGTCAAAGGAAGATGGATCAAGTTCAGCAATTAGGCGCCCACCTGAAGGAAAGATAAAAGCATCTCAGATTACAATGCAAGTCGACAATAAGAAAAGTTCGCGGCAAGAATGCGAGTAAACAGTCCGAGGTTATCAGTAGAAGATAATCACAATCCAGAATAGAAAAAGAAATAAAGAAATTAATTCAAATGCAGAAGTTGATGGCTGAGGTCACAATCACTGCATGCCTGGTCTTGATCCAAAAAGCTGAAGAAGAATGACCTAGCACCTGCAACTAGCAAGCATCAAGGTTCAAATCTAAAGTCTGCACGAAGAACCATTTAAGACTCAAGATCAAGATTCAGAATACTTATAGATAGGAATCTTGTAACTCGTAGAAGCCAGGAATAGCTAGTTTTTTTTCATGTTTTGAATTTTGATGTAATAAAAGGACCACGGACCGAAACCTCAACGGAATGTCACCTCGACCGGCTCTCCACCTCGGTAAAATCCATCATCTCACTCACTTCTGAACTACACGTGGCCTAATTCCTTTATAGCCAAGGATATATTGGCAGCTCAGATACCAGGGCTCGGTCACATTCTCATTTCTATTAGTTTTAGTCTCCCCAAATAAGGGTCGGGACAAAAAAAACCTGTCTAGTCATTCTTTGTCTGAAAACTCTTCGCGTTTCCGGTCAAAGAGGGGCCGCTGTAGCCATGTGATTTTTTACCCTCCCCAAGATTTTTCATATTTTTGCACGTAAATATTTAATTTAGGCGTAATATAGCCATTCCAACTAAATTTTACTCCTTTACTTTATTTTATTACAAGAAAACGTAGATTGCAAAAACAAATAATTTCATTAATATTTTGTAGTCATTTTTAATCTTAAAAATACCAAAAAATAGTTTTTATTTAATGGTCAGTATTATTTTAATAGTTATTTTATTTAAGTAAACTTAATTAATAAATAAGATAGTATTTGTAGTCTCATTCGCGGAGTAGTGTCAAAACGCAAGGCTGGGTGCAATGCCAGCCTGGAACGCATGCAGCTGGAATGCACATCTGTGCACATGGGTATAATTCAAGCATATAGGCAGCAAGTGAATTTTCTGACCCACACAAGTTGTCCAAAACAGAGGTAGTGCTTATGGCGGGACCAATTAGTGGGAGGTAATCCACTAAACAAACTAAATGCTCCACCAAAAGCAAAGTGCTCCACAATCAGTTGTTTCCCACATTTTTCCATATGTGGGGCTTGTAAACTTATTGTTTTAAAGTGTAATTGGGTCAGCTTGCTCTATAAATGGGTAGAAGGCTTCCCAAAATGAGGAGGGGGGATATTCTGCACAAAAATATCAGCCGCTAGAACACAAGAGAGCCATCAACTCTTCTTCTTCACCATATAGAACCTGGACATTACACATAAACTTGAAGAATACAACTAGAAACACATGGCTGCCATCTTCCTCATTACATGGAACAAAACCTAGGAGAACCTTCATCTTCCTCACACCACCTAACCCTAGAGAGCCCAAAAATAGTCGCCCACCACCCTATTTCAGCTATTCTCCACAAAAAAAAAAAATACACTATCGCATATGCACAGTAAAGGAAGGGAAGCTTTTCTCGTTCTTTTGGGAGGACGAATTAGACAGAGAAATCATTTAGCTCTTAGTCTTCTGTGGATTCAAAAAAATGCAAACCAAAGAGGAAGGCAGCTTTTGACAAAGAAAAGGGCCCTACCCTCCATCTTCTTCAACCTTAAATGAACCCTCTCTCTTTCTCGACTGAGGAGAACGAGCGACCCTTACCCATCGCCGGAAACTAGCGTACACCACCCTCACCTATCTCCCTCATGCCAAACACACATACACACACACACTATCAAACTTCAACTGAAAAAGCAGCTAAAAAATGCCCCATTTATCAACCAAAAAAAAAAAACAACGTTGTTAACCTGCAAAACATAGAAGAAAGGATTCAAAACAGCCCCGTTTTGGACGTAAAATAGTAGGATCAAAATTGAGTTTCGAGGTCGATGGTGAAGTTTTCCGGTCGAAATCTTGTTATGATTCCGGTTCGAGTTTATGGTCCGTGCTTTGCTTGAGGATTGATTTTTTGATATTCTTTTGCGCTGTACATGTTGGAAGATTTTCAGCAATTAAGGTTCGATATTTATTTGTTTCTTATCTAATTAATATGTATTGCTTGTGCTTAAGTTGTTGGATTGAACTCATTTCACACCTTGATTGTTTTGAAGTATCATACTGTTTGATACATCATTTTGCTTAATGTCGTCTCATGTTCATTTACTGTATCTTCCCCGTTGGTCATGAAAATTGTAAAGTTTTAATTGAATCATGAGGTGGGAATTATTAGTTTTAATTGCGCTGTACGTGTTGTTTGTTAATTAGAAATTAAAAGGTTGTGTGGTTCAACATGATTGTGACGTTAATGGGCTGTGGATGTTGGTTAAATATAATCAAAATAGTTTGAGTTTGACTAAGATTGGGTCATGTGCTTAGTCTTGAATCATCAAGAATTAGGCTTCTAAAATTTCTTACTATTTCCTCTTGTCTGGACTTGGCCGTGAGTGATGTTTTAATATATTATCATGATTATGTATATGTTCGCGTGGTATAATTATGATTTTCAAATTTAAAACCAAGGTATGCGTTTGCGCAACTTTGGATGAAACAATCTTAATAATATTAAAATAATATTTTTAATTGTGTACAAGTTCGTGTGACACATTTATAATTTCAAAAATGAATATTCGTAGAAATGCTTTAGGCGCGGTTTTTATTACTATTGAGATTTTGTTTATTTCAAAGAAATCGAAGTAAGCGTTCTCGCAACTTCGGCCAAATTTAAAAAAAAATAAACAAAGTGTTATTAATTATGGACACGTTTGCGTGACATAATTTTTGACGCGCCAAAAATAAAAGAATACACATATGCATAACTCAATTCTTCAATTACAAATAATTCAAATGGTTAAAAGCGGTTTAAAGCAAAAATGCACATAGGTTTGAAAGTATTCTAAAATCAGATAATTAGAAAATTAATAATAGTTGAGCGACCATGGTAGAACCACAGAACTCGGGAATGCCTAACACCTTCTCCCGGATTAACAGAATTCCTTACCCAGATTTCTGGTTCGCGGACTGTAATACAGAGTCAATCGTTTCCTCAATTCATGATTTGAACTGGTGACTTAGGACACCCTGAATATCCCATGTGGCAACTCTGAATTTTAATAAATATAACCGGTTTGATTGTCCTTTAATTGGAAAAACTCCTATATAGCCCTCTTGGGTATAAAAAGGAGGTGTGACAACAGGTTGGGACTGATTGGTCTCCAGAACATAAACAATTACTTCAAAGAGCGAACAACGGAATCATACGTGAAATGAGAATAGTAACAAGATATAGGGACTGGATATGGGAGTAGTCATGCATGAATCTATTACACATAATTAGTCATGATTTGGTGTTAACCAAGTACATTAGGAGACATACTAGTTGAGGGACATAAACAGGCACTCACGGAGACATGCTGATTACATTTGAACAAGAGAGGGCAGAACTTAAGCATATTGAGTGAAGCGGTAGACAAGAAATGCAATTAAACAATATGAGCCATTAATTCAGTGCAGAAAGAGAAATGAATTTACAAACAATAGAGCACATAGAGTTGAGTTTCAGAATTGAACTAGGAACATACCAGTTAAACAAAGTGCAGAAAAAAATTAAAGCAAGTATGGTTCCACAGTCTAGCCTTGGATTTTAGCCGGCTAGACAAGTAATAGCATAAGTAAAAAAAAGAGGGTTTTGAGACTGTGTGTGTGTTTTGAACTTATTGTTCCATTTATAATGAAAGAATTTAGGGTATTTATAGCTTTGAAAATAGGTATAGAATAAGGTAACAAGTAAAGGTTTAGCATAATTATGGAAGTAATCACAATTAGAATCCAATTAATACAAGTACTTACTTTAATCAAGGAATTACAACTCAAACGGATACTAACAGGGATAATTAAGGAAAGAAAATCAGTTGAGAAAGATTGTTTTTTTACCATATAAGAGGTAGCAAAAGTATAGAGCATATGATTGAGTCTAAGTATAGATTACACTAATTTGAGGAAAGGATTCAACAAGAATGAATCACCACAGCAAATAAGGGAACGGGATTAATCAACTTAAGCAAACAAGTAAAATTTTAGGTGTTTATAAGAAAACCTTGCAATCAAACCGTAATTTAAGGAAATCAGGATCAATCAAGAGGGAGTCATGATTTTGCACTTCGACATATAAATAGAGAAGAATGAACAGACGTATCAGACATGCAAGGTCAGCCATATCGATAGAGGAATAAACTAGATAAACACAATCATATAAAAGTGACACGAGTAGGCAAAGGACACAGTAGCAAAAAGGAACCCATTTGAAGCATGGTGTTCAAAAGAGACTATAACAAAGTCAAGTAGTTACAACTAACACATAGAACTAGAGTGAAGAAACCAATCTAACACACAGAAACAGGTAAAGAAGGTCTTTAAAAATCACAATAACAAGAGAAGAAAATCTTTATGAAATTAGGGTTTTAACGGAGTTGAGTTAAAAAGCGGTAAGAACTTAAAATCGGTCTAGATAAATAAAGAAAAAGGTCTAACCATAAAGAAATAGATCGAAACAAGTATACATACAAATCACATAAGTAAAGATTGTTCCAAAACCCCCGATAAAACCAAAATGATTAGGGTTTTCAATGTGAGGAATCAGGTATAAGAAAAAACATAAATAAACTATTTAACATAGTAAAAAATCATACGATAATACTAAAAATCAAAAGAGTGGTCATTTAAAAAGAGTTTAAGAAACCCTAGTCTTGAAGACGAAGAGTTATTTTTGAAATATCGAGAAAAACCTTTGAGGAAACACTTAAAAGCTCATAATATACATAGATCAAAAATATATCTAAAACAAATCGGAAAATCTTTATAGTTAGGGTTTTGGAGAACCCAGAGAAGGTGAAACAACCTTGAAACATTACCGGGTTTAGTCATAGATCTTACTCGAACAACCATAGATGGCCGAAAAATGGCATAAAAAACCATGAGAGGCGAGTTAACCTCATCTGGTTCACTTGGAGGCCTCAAAACGATGACACACATTCAGGAGGGAGCCATAAGACTGGTGGGTGGTGAGGCCACCATGGATTCAAGCAAGGAGGTGACCGAAGAGGGTGGATAAGGGGAGGGGAGAGGGGAAGGTTCTAGAAAGAACCATATATAGAGAGAGATGAGATACCGGTTGAGAGAGAATGAGAGGGGGAAATGAGAGATGAGGGGGATTGTCTTCAGGGTTTAGTTTAGGAAGGGGGAATGGTGACCATTGATCAGAATGATCAATGGTCAAGATTGAATGGGGTAGGTGGGTCGGGTATGGCTTAGGTTCTGGCTTGTGTCTGGTGGGGTTTTTATTTGGTTTGGGGTCCGTTTGATTTAGGCTAGAATTGAAAGTCAATTTTCGCTATAAGTTAAATAGTCATTTTCTTCCCATTTAATTTATAAAAAATAGTAGATAATTTCTAAACAAATAGTTTAAAATGCTAAAATAATTTATAATACATAATTAGCAGTTTAAAAATACATGATCAAATTTTATGCATATAAAATATAATTAAATTTGAAAAGGGCTAATATTGTAATTATGTGCAATTTAGCTTTAGAAATACTAAATGTAATTATAAAATTATGTAAAAATTGCCTTGGCCATATTTTGGCATAAATATAGAAATCCAATAGATGAATTATCAAAATAATAATTGGGGATTTTATGGATAAAATGGTTGAAAATAAATCAATTTAAAACCTTAAAATTATGAAAAAAATAATAAAAACCTTGGACATGATTATATATGCATATATATATGCTATTTTGAAGTTATTTTGTATATTTAAAATATATAGGAAAAAATTAGGTATCAACAGCTGCCCATCTTTACCCGTGAAGGATGAAAGAGTTTTCGGGTAAAGAAACGACGTCCAATTTAAACTGAGTGAAATGATTTGTGAAGATTTAGGCCGCACCCTGGCTTCGGAGCTGCCTACATATCCCTGGTTCTACAGGAATCTGGCCGTATATAGTTCAAGATCCGTCAGCGTACTCTGACATTGAAGACATTTCAAGAACGGACACAACATCTAGTGCTGGGTGAGTAAACAGTTTATGGGAATGGTTGGGTTTGATATGGCTGGGGGAATTAAAGCGGGATCACTCCTGCCGGGATGGCCGTTGCACGCCGTCTTTCCTGCAAATAAAGCAATACAAGTGTATACTGTGCATAAATTTAAACATGATGCAAATTCCCGTTGGACCATGACTGTGGTCTTCGAACGATAAGGATGATGTCCTTAGACCATGATGTCTTGGGCCATGAAATGTATGATAAAGGATTTGTAGTCCATGAAATGATGTTCTTAGGCTATGAGGATGGTGCCTCCGAACCATGATTCCTTTGAATAATGATATGCAAAAGATTGAAAGAGATCCCCAAGCCATGACATGGTGTTCTCGCGCTATGAAGATGGTCCTCCGAACAATCACACGTTTTGATGAGTTGGTGATATTTCACCACACGAGGATGCAGTATGTGGCGATCTTTCAGCCCATGAAATGCAGTATGAGGTGATCTTTTAGCCATGCAGGTGTAGTACGTGGCAATCTTTCAACCATATAGATATAGTACGTGGAGATCTTTCAGCCTACGAAATGCAATATGTGGCGATCTTTCAACTATGTAGATGTAGTATGTGGGGATCTTTTAGCCCATGAAATGCAGTATGTGGTGATCTTTCAGCCATGCAGATGTAGTTTGTGGCGATGTTTCAGCCCTACAGATGTAACATGTGGCGATCTTTCAGCCATGCAGATGTAGATGGAGACAAGGTTTAGTCTTGGAAGGCATAATAGTAGCCTTATGCAGATCAGAATGCAGATAGAGGTAGAGCTTAACCTTAGAAGGCAGAATAGTAGCCTTATGCAAATTGGAAGGCAGAATGGTAGTCTTATGCAATGCAAATGCAGATGGAGACAACGTTTAGTCTCAGAAGGCATAATAGTAGCCTTATGCAAAATGGATGGTAGAATGGTAGCCTTATACAATGCAGATACGGATGGAGACAATGTTTAGTCATGAAAGGCAAATTAGTAGCTTTATGCTATGTAGGTACGGATGGAAACAACATTTAGTCTCGGAAGGCAGAATAGTAGCCTTATGCAATGAAGATGCAGATGGAGGTAGAGCTTAACCTCAGAAGGTATAATAGTAGCATTATGCAGGAAATAAAATAACAAATGATAGTGGAGTTTTCTTAGCTGAGAGAAGATTGCAACGTTGTTATTACTGGGAGCATTGCTGGTACATGCTAATAGCAAAGGTTGGCAAGTGCAACGGTTCGGAGAGTCGTATTCTTGAAGAATGTTTGTCCCATGGGCGTACAATATGTTTTAACGATTTCGCAATCCTAGTGCCTGCATCAAAAGAAAAATCATGAGTTTTGTAAAGGGGAAGGTTAGTTCGTATCACCGCTAGCTTTGCTTGACTCGTTCGACTTTGATCTAGTGATACTGTCTGTATCATTGGGGTAGCGTTGCTAAACAAAACGGTTTCAACAATAAACATGCATGATTTTGTAATAACAAGACATAAATGTATAACTAAAATATAGCTTTTAGATGAACTGACGGCTGTGATGCAGTTCAAGACATTGCAACCTTTCCTGTTGCGGAATTTTAAGGGTCCTCAAAATTCTGCCCCAGTTTGATGGGTTGATGCTTCTGATTGTTGCTCGTGTTGTGATTGGCTGAAATTACTTCAGAATTTGAGGGTCCTCCTAAAATTCTGCCCCAATTTCTAATTACGGGGGAAAAATGAAAATTTTATTGAATTATGACAGAACCCATAGGGTTGTCTATGTATCCCCTCTTAAATGGGAATTAGGTGAGGCATAGTTCAATTTATATCATATAAGGAACGCATAAAGTTTAAACATAGTAATGCTTGACTGCATCTGAATTGAATGGCTTTGGCTAGACTTCTCCGTCCATTTATGCAAGTGTGAGGGATCCTCCTGTCATAACCCAATGAACCATGTATGGACCTTGCCAGTTGGGAGAGAACTTCACTTTGGCTTCATTTAGATACGGGAAAATTTTCTTTAACACCAGCTACCGTGGTGTGAACTGTCTTGGCCTAACTCTTTTGTTGAAGGCTTTAGACATTCTGTTCTAATAGAGTTGACCATGGCAGATTGCATTCAATCTCTTTCTGTCTATAAAGGCTAGTTTCTCATAACGACTTTTTACCCACTCTGCATCGTCGAGCTTAACTTTTTGTATGATCCTTAGGGAAGGAATTTTTACTTCCATGGGAATGACAGCCTCTGTACCTTAAACCAGCATATAGAGAGTTTCCCCAGTTGTTATGCGGACTATGGTGCGGTACCCTAGTAGAGCAAATGATAACTTCACGGGGTTTTCAGCAAGGTGGTCTTCTAGCGCCTGTCCCTTAATTGCTTTCTGGGTCACATAAACAATGTCGAATTCACTTAACAGGATTTACCATTTGGCTAGCTTGCCAGTGCATATGGGATTCTGAAAGATGTACTTCAAGGGATCCTTTCTCAATATGAGATATGTAGTGTAGGCACAGAATTAATGTCTTAGCTTCTGAGCTACCCAATTCAAAGCATAATAGGTGTGTTCCAATAGAGAATACTGGGCCTCGTACAGGGTGAACATCTTGTTGAGATAATAAATGGCTTGTTCCTTTCTCCCTATTTCTTCATGCAGCCCCAAAACGCAACCAAAGGCTCCATATAACACTGCAAGGTAGAGTAATAAGGGTCTACTTGGCTCGAGCGGGACTAAGACTAGTGGTGTTGACAGGTACTCCTTGATTCTATTGAAGGTCTTTTGGCAGTCATCAATCCATTTGGTAGTGGCATCGTTTTTTAACATCTTAAAGATTGGCTTATAGATAACTGTAGATTGTGCTATAAATCGGCTGGTATAGTTAAGCCTTCCCAAGAATTTCATCACATCTTTCTTGTTATTTGGTGGTGGTAGTTCTTGAATGGCTTTGGCCTTCGATGGATCCAGTTCTATTCCTAGGCTGATCACAATAAACCCAAGCAACTTCCCAGCAGGAACTCCAAATGCACACTTTGCGGGGTTTAGTTTCAGGTTGTATATCCGCAGTCTATTGAAGATCTTCCTCAGATCTTCTATGTAGTCAATGGCCTTCTTGGATTTGATAATAACATCATCCACATATACATCTATCTTCTTGTGTGTCATATCATGAAAGATAGTAGTCATAGCCCTCATGTAGGTGGCCCCTGCATTCTTCAAGCCGAATGGCATCATTTTGTAACAGTACACTCCCCGCGGCGCAATGAAAGTTGTTTTCTCAGCATCTTCCTCATCCAACCTGATCTGATGACAATCAGCGAAACAATCTATGAATGATTGTAGCTCATTCTTGGCGAAATTATCAATTAGGATGTATATATTTGGGAAAGGGTATTCGTATTTTGGACTGGCCCAGTTGAGATCCTGGTAGTCAACCCTGAATCTAACCTTCCCGTCTTTCTTTAGCACTAGCACAATGTTGGCTAACCATGTCGGGTATTCTACTACCCTGAGAACTTTAGCGTCGATCTGCTTGGTGACTTCTTCTTTGATTTTCAAACTCATATCAGGCTTGAACTTTCTGAGCTTTTGCTTTACTGATGGACATATTAGACCGGTTGGGTATTTGTGAGACACAGTAGACGTACTTAGACCAGTCATTTCATCATACGACCAGGCGATTATGTCCTCATACTCCTTTCAATTTTTTTTGTATTCTTTCTTTTCTGATAGCGATAGATGAATGTTGATTCGTGTTTCTTTGACTTTTTTTGCATCTCCCAGGTTGACAATTTCAGTCTCGTCCAGGTTGGACTTAGGTCTGTTCTCAAAGTTCTCAACTTATTTGCCAATTTCATCAGGTATGTCATCTTCCTCTGAATCAATGTCCTTTTGTTGTGTTGTCTTATTGCATGTCACAGTCATTGGTTTATCAAGATAAGTAATAGTAATGTTGTATTAGTAAAGTAAGGAGGAAACGATAGCTATAAATATTAATTAATAAGAAAAATCAAACATGTTTTTGATAGATTGAATAACTGTTTTGAACATTGAAGATCTTATTATGAGAATTGAAAAATGCGAAAGAAAATCATTTAGTAAGTAAAACAGTGAATAATGTTTGTTTTAGCCTTGCTACCCCGAGGTTTGTCGGGCTCTGGTTGTCCTGATGCTCCAATACTTAAGGCGTGCCCCTCTTCTCACAGCCTGTATGGAAGAGCCTTCCTGCCCCTCCTCCTCGAGAATAACACAATAGTCCATATCACTGTCCTCTAGAAACAAGTTCTTCACTGCTGCAAGTGTTTCTTCTTCACCTGACCCATAAATAATGTCGGCATGCTGGAAAGTCTACTCCAGATCCGGTATTGGCTACTCTAATGGGTAGTAAGGACCGTGCCATGGTGGCGACCAGCTATTGAATTCTTCCTAGGTGTATTCATATACCAAACCGAAGGTAATGCCATGCTTCTTGAGTTTATGGGTTTAGAGATTCCTTGGAGGTTATTGTGGAACCCTTTGCCAGGTTCGTACCCACTCTAAATAGTATACTCTCGATATTGCTATCCCACCATTTGTCTTTGTCGACGGCATTGACCCGCTTAATGTAGTGGTAAGTTTCTCCACCCAGCTTCCTTCTTCCCCCGATCAATGGTCTAGAGACTATATATAGGGTTGCTATTATTGCCGAATGATCACTTCCGGGTTATTCGATTTGAACTTTACTGCCTGATGGAAAAATGATGCTACGACCCTAGAAGCAGGAATCCATGTTCGTCCCAATAGCAAGTTGTTAGATGCTAGTACATATATCTCCTCGAAATCGACTTCAAAATAGGTTGGTCCCATCTGCATGCATGGACTAATATCACTAATGGTGGACCTCTGAGAACCATCGAAGGCTTTCACATTGATTTCTCCATCCTTTATCTCATGCAGGCCTTTACCCAACTTCTTCAGTGTCACCAGCGGACAAACGTTAAGTCTGGAACCTTCATCGATCAGGATTCTGGTGATGAAATGATCTTTGCATTGCATGGTAATATGCAGTGTCTTGTTGTGACCTAGCCCTTCAGGTGGTAGCTCGTCCTCATAAAAAGTGATCTTATGGCTTTCCAACACTTGTCATACCATGTTAGCCATTTCCCCGCCAGCGATGTTACTTGGTACGTACGCTTCATCTAGCACCTTTAGCAAAGAATTCTTGTGTGTCTTGGAATTTTCAGCAATGAGAGAATAGATATTTATGCCAAAGTCTTGTTTAACTGGTCGATGATCGAATATTCCTTGGCTTGTATTTTCCTCCAAAGGTCTTCTAGACCTATCTAAATGAGGGGTGGCCGATTAGAGGCCTGCTTGCTTGATTCAGCTAGATATTCATGGGTATATGCACTACCAGTTCTTGTCATATCCTGTATTGCGACCGTTTCTTCAATCAACACCTGGCGTTTCCTTCTCACCTTGGTTGTATAGTCCTAGGGTACGACATTTGTATGGAATGGTGGCATGGTTGACATCACCACTGGGATCCGCATGGCTATCCTAACCTCTAATGGAACATATTCCATGGGTGGCAAGACTTCACCCTCGAATGGTGCGGGTGCATTAGCCGGAGATGTGAATTCAACCACAATTGGTGCTGGTGCTTTTACGGATGGCGCTGCTTCAAATTTGATAGGTATATACGTGTTCACCTTAACATCCTTAGACGATTGGCTCTGGACTATGATTGGATTGAGAGTAATTGCTGGTTTCTTTGGGTAATCACTTTCTGCGATCAACCCGATGGATCCCTCGGGATCCCAATCATTTTCTACTTCAATAATGTGGATACATCCACCCTTATGGTCTGGTAGAGGGTTGTTGCAGACATTTGGAGCGGGTTCCTTTGCCACAATGATCTTGTTATAAATTAAAGACTGTATTTTATCCTTAAAGTAGCGACATTCATCGATGGTGTGCTCTTTCATGCCGTAGTAGTATGCACATGACTTGTTTGGGTTAACCCACTGAGAAAGATTCTCAGTAGTTATAGCAGGGACGAGGGTGATATAACCAGCAACTTTGAGCCTCTCATACACCTGGTCTATATGTTCAGCAATGGCTGTATATTGTTTTAAGGTCTGCGATAAAAATTATGTCGGGGTCTAGGGAAATTTTGGCGTACATGGTTTGATTGATAGTGGGATGGTTGAGCATTATATGTTTGGTAGATATGAGCGGGTTGGAAGTATCTAGGTGAAGTAGGTTGATATGTAGGAGGTGGACATGACTGATAAGTTGGTAGTTGAGCTTCGTATGAAGGTGAGAGTGCTTGGTAACTTGGGGTTGGCTGGTATGTGAGCGGAGGTGTTGGATAAGTTTGGTATTTGAGGAGAGATTTGGTCCTTTGTGCAACCATCACGGCCCCTACGTCCCTTTTCTTGGACACACCACGAGACTCAAAAGCCTTGTTCGTATCTTGCAAGGCTTCGAAATTTGTAACCATTCCACTTTTAATACCTTCTTCAATTCTTTCACCTAATTTGATAATGTCGGAGAACTTGTGGTTCTCAATCATCATCAGTCGTTCATAGTACTGCGGGTCCTAATCCCGGACAAAGAACTTGTTCGTTTGTTTTTCTTCTAAGGCAGGTGTTTCCTTAGTAGCTTTGGACCTCCAGCGAGTAACACACTCAGGAAATGTCTCTGTGGGCTTCTTTTTTAAATTCTTGATATAGAACACGTCTGGTGCGTTCTTTGTATTAAACCTGAATCTAATCATGCTCACCCAGATTGACCACTTCTTGGGATCTTGGCTGATGTGCTAAGATAATGCATCTCCCTTCAAACTCCTCATGAATAGCTTCATGCGGATCCTTTCATCTTTTCCTACTCCGACCAGCTTGTCGCAATATGTCCTCAGATGGATCCTTGTATCACCGGTACTATAAAACATTTCTAACTTGGGAGGTTTGTAATCCTCAGGCAATTCAACATCAGGCTGTATGCAGAGAACCTCATAGTTCAGCCCCTTGGTTCCCTTACTTCCCTCAACACTTTGAATCCCGCTAGTTAGTTTCTTTAGTTCCTCAGCCAAATTCCTGATAAGCAGATCCTTTTCATCAAACTCAAGTGTACAAGATATAGGTTGGTTGGAGTGTGGCATGGTCTCGAAGTAGATAGGATTACTATTATGGACTAGCGTACGGGCATGGAAAAGGTCGTTCACGGAGTACTGAGGTTCTAGGATGAGTAGTGGAGTGTTGTTTAGGGTATGGAAAGTGTTACATTGGTTCTTTGGTAGAGCAACGGGATAATGTTGTTGTTTTGGGATATTTTGAGTAGGTGTAGGGTTTTAAGCATTGGGGAAGTTGGTATCTAGGGTGCTGAGGGAAAATGACATTTTTTCCAGATTCCGAACCTGATCGAGCTCTTCCTGAAACATCAACAGCTTCTGTTCAACTTGTGACAAATTCTAATTAGGAACACGAATACCATGCCCATCAATGGCCTCGACCCATTCAGCTGTGTTTTCCTTCCTAACGTTGTTCAAATCTTCCATCTTTCCATTGTTCTTGCTTTTAACAAGACTAAGAGGAGGAGTAGGTAGAGGGCCCTGGATCTTGCGAAATAAGATGATGATGCTAGAGTGCACGAACTAACCTTTGGGGTGGGGAAATAATGAAAATAAAACAAAAGGTAATTAAGTTAGTGAGGATTATAAAAGGTATTGCAATATCGAAACACATAGTGCGTGTATGTAAATCGTGTCCTAATTTGGGGAACCTCTTTTGTGCTTGAGGTAGGCCTAGCAACAAATTGATTTGGAGAACTTAGAATGCCAAATGCCTCATTTTATAGATAAAAATAGGCAAATCCCAAAACGACATTAAATAAACAAGAAATAAAAGTCACTAATGGCCAAAGGCCTTATTACATTCGTAAAGAGAAAAGGTAAACTCATATCTATTTGGTCCCAGAAGGACCTTCCCCAAATTCGTCATTCTAGGCTCCATCGAACAGCTTCTCCGATTTGCGAAGTCCGAGCAATAGGTGTGCTCTGGCTAGATGTCCGCATTCGGTCCATTCAGCCCTTTGATAGTCTTCATCCCTCTTGAGAAACTTTCCCTCTAGTTCTACTATGCCTCACTCCAAGTACCTAGCCTTTTTTCTCATTGATAGCAATGTTTTTCCATTCCTCGATCAACTTCTGGTTGGATTCTGGTATCTCGCGGTGTTGGCTCTTGCATTCAAGGATCCTTTTGCATAGTTGGTTTTACTTGACTTGCGCCTCGATCTTTTCATCTATAATTCTGTGACATCCAACGAACCCTAGCTAGCCCGAACCATCCCAATTATCTTCCTACTAACCTGAATAGAAAGGAGTACAACTAGCATGATATCTGTCTGGCTCCATGGTGTCTTTCCCAATTACGATCTTGCAGTGACACATGTGTTGGCTTGGCTCTTGTAAGGACTATGATCATTTTGGAAGTCAGCTTGAAAATGGCTCATCTTATCGACCCTTGGTATAACTTTTTTCCTACTTGCTTGCCTCATAACTCGAAGAGGGATGTAAGGGTATGTTCCTCTTGGACTGCTCAGTATCAAGAAAGGTGCATCTCCGGATTGGGCGATGAACTCCTCTGTCAGAAACCACTTGAACATCCATTAAACCTATTCTTCAGTCAAATTATTTAAGAGCTCAACCCATCCTTTGGCATTCTCAGGCTAAGCGAACATGTAAGGGATGTAATTCATTCGCTTTGGGTGGTGGAAAGCGATGTGATATTCCTACTCCCTTTGCTAAATTTCTTCTCAGTATTCGTCCTGTTGGAGATACTCCATGAGCCAAAGTTAAAGTAGCAGATTGCAGCTTTCGAAGTGTTTTTCTCCTCGTTGACACTTTTCTAAGGCTAGGTATATGTCTGCAATGATCATGGGTACAATGCTGAATGTTTGTCCACCAATCCCCTCCATTAAGGTCTTGGTTACCACAGCCAACATAGTATGAATTCTCTCTTTCTTCATTGGAAACACAATCAGACCCAGGAAGCAAAACATGAGGACAAAAAACCTATGATGGATATATCCCAAGGATGTGATGGCAAACTCGCCATGGTAGGTATGGTTTGATTTGATGTGACCGAACCTTTCATACAAGTAGTCAAAAGGGATGTATGATTCCTTTAGGCATTCCAATTATGCATTCTTCTTCAAACCCATAATTTTTAGGAAACCCCTGACTGTACGGTTCTCAAGCATTAGTAAAGCTGGGGTTTCCCATAGTAGACCTGCCAGTCTTTCTATATCTTCTAGCAAAGGCGTCATTTCGATGTCCCCGAAGCAGAACACGACCCTTTGATGATCCCAAAAAAAGGTAGCAGCTTCTACTATCCTATTATTTCACAATTAGGAATATAAACCTAATAACATGTTTTCTACCCTAAATAATTATAGCGTGCATATGCACCCCCATCCTTTTCATTAGCCAGCCTTAGTACTTGTTTACAATGAATTATTGCAGACAAACATTGAAATGAATTACATAACTAGCAATGAAAAATGATGTTACATTAGGAAGCCTGATTAGGACTTCCTCCCTGAGTTATGTAATAAACCACTTCAAGTGCCAAGATTTGTTCCATAGTCTTCCCATATCCGAATGTGTCAGAGTTTTCTAAGGATCTCGAGGGATCCGGGGCAGTGCTTACACCCATATTTTCATAGCCAAGGTAGAGTAAGTACGGTGTGGAAAATCCAACTTTTATATGTCCAAGGTCAGAGGGAGCTCCACGGACCCAAGGCAAGGCTCACACAAAAGGGGTAGAATCTAGTGGTTTAAGAGTATATGTGAGAGTGCTTGACATACATTTAAAAGAGTTGAGTTGGAAATAGTTTTGAAAATGATTCGTTTGAAATACGGTTGCAACATCAACGGAAGAGTTGCTTAGGGAAAATAGTTTTGAAAGGCAAAGTGGATAAGAGCAATAACAAGTTGGAACAAGCCAGTATACACACAAAACAAGTTTAAAGAATAGTACAGTTTCAGAAATTACTAGCAAGGAAGTAGGGGTTGGGGACATAGAGCGCCCAAATGAGAAACACATAAACATGGCTGAGAAGAGGTACATATAGACCCGCGAGTACAAAGAACATGTAGGGACTGATTGGTCTCCAGAACATAAACAATTAATTCAAAGAGTTAACAAGGGAATGATGCTTGAAATTAGAATAGTAACAAGATATTTGGATAGGGTGTGAGAGTAGTCATACATGAGTCGATTACACATAATTAGTGATGACTTGGTGTTAACCAAGTACATTAGGAGACAATGCATTTGAGGGACATAAACAGGCACTCAAGGAGACATGTTAATTATATTTGAACAAGAGAGGGCAGAACTTAAGCATGCTGAGTAAAGCAATAGACAAGAAGTACAATTAAACAATTTGAGCCATTAAGTCAATGGATAAAGAGACAGTGATTGACAAACGGTGGAGTACATAGAGTTGAGTTTCAGAATTTAACTAGGAACATACCAATTCAGCAAAGTGCAGAAAAAAATGTAAAGCAAGTAGAGTCCCACTATCTATGTCGCGCCCCCAATTCGTGGGACATCACCGGCGCTCGACCGGGTATCCCCAGTCAAGCGGACCTGGGTGCCTTTCCTATCCCACGCGTACCCCGTATTTTCATTGTCCATTAATCAAAGGAAATGGTCATTTATAATTAAAACACAATCTTTACAAAATATACATATTCACTTAATGAGGTTTACAACTTTCATCACCCAATATATAAATTACATATTTACATAAGTTCGCAACCCACATTTACTGCCTACGGAGCCTCTAAACATGAAAAAGGGATGATATAGTACTTGACGGTAACAAGGCTCCGGCTATACCTTATACAAATATCAAACAAAATCCAAAACAAAAGCGGCATGAGCCACGCAGGGCCCCGAAAGAAAAGGGGCTCACCAATTCAGCTGATAGGGAGTGATGAGGAGCTACGGTTGGTGGATTGGGGTACCTGCTATGGATCCACCTACAATCATAAAACGAATGTAGTGTCCCGGGCAAAAGGGACGTCAGTACACTTGGATTGTGCTGGTATGTATGAACAAACTTTCTCCAAGTAAACTCAAGCCATATAAAAGTAGGTAACAGTAATAGGAACAACAATCAAATGCACAAGAAAGAAACAATCAATCCAAACAAGTTTTCAATCTCTCCTGTTTTCCACCTTCCACAATTCCACACCAATGATTTCTCAATTTACTCAAATGTTTATTTCAATAGTGATTTCGATCAGTTTTCCACCCTTATTACCTCGGCCACCCTTATCACCACAACCCACACCTTATTACTTCATGTAGCAGCGCGCAACCCGATCCCACCGTATAGTCACTATCGTCACTATCCACAAACAACACAACAACAATTTACAATTCACAAGGATCAACAACAACACTTTTTAAGAAATAACAACAACAATTTACAAGTATTTTCATAACCATCAATACTATTGTCCTTCACATCCAACAACTCACATGTGCATTACATTACAACGACAATTACCCACAATAAGACATAGATGTGGTTATCACAATTATTCCAGTTGCATCATTCACGATTGTCTTCCATCATTTGTTTCTCAACTCTTACCACATAACACTTTCATGATTATGCATTTAGTTTATTGCCAGTTACTTGCACCATTATATCGGAAGGCTTAACCGCAACACTCAATCAAACCATTCACAAGAATTCCACAACAATCACAATCGTACAAATCATAATAATTTTCATGGATAAGCCTCGTAGATGTCACATACCAAACATTCATACACCAATCAAGGTGATTCTACAAAGATAAAAGTTTGCCATACATGCCTGGAGCCGAATTTCATTTTAATATCTACGTCTAACTTGACCCAAAAGCCTGGCAACATCAATCTAGTGCACAAATTAATACATATTTCTTAGAATCAAAGTTCACAATCATTACCCGAACATATTTAGGTTATCAACCCTTCTTCACACAATTCTTTACTCCCACCTAATTACTCTTACTAGATTTTAGGTTTTAATAGACATGCATGAGTATTTAAACTTCCATTTTCAAGAATCAGTTCAAGAGAATCCCCTCTTTTATTTAAATTTGAAAATCAATGAAAAGGGGTTGGGAACCTTACTTGCAAGAATGAATATGAAGATAGTACTCAAGAATCTCCGGGCCTGGATGACGTTGGAAAATCAAATTGATGAAGATGAGACTTTCTCTCTCAATAACCCTTTCTCCCTTCTCTCTGATCTTCAACTGGTGATACTCGGAGAATTACTTTGCACCTTGTAATTGGTCTAACAAATCATCTATATAAGGCAAAGGATATTTATTCTTGATGGTGACTTTGTTAAGCTGCCGATAATCAATGAACATCCGAAGCGACCCATCCTTCTTTCTGACAAAGAGAATCGGAGCACCCCATGGAGACACACTCGATCGTATGAACCCCTTCTCTAATAAATCCTTCAGCTGCTCCTTTAACTCTCGTAACTCTACTGGCGCCATCCTGTATGGAGGAATAGATATTTGTTGAGTATCTGGCAATACATCAATCCCCAAATCAATCTCCCTATCTGGTGGAATTCCTGGAAGCTCATTTGTAAATACTTCAAGAAACTCATTCAAAACTAACACGGACTCGAGGACAGACAATTCTGATGTGGTGTCCACCACCCAGACCAAATGATAGATACATCCCTTTTTAATTATCTTTGAAGCCTTAAGGTAGGAAGTAAACCTAACCTTCGGCACCACACCATTCCCCTTCCACTTGATAACCAGCTCCTTGGGGAACTCGAGTCTCATGACTCTCGTTCGACAGTCAAGTTTAGCAAAGCACGAATAAAGCCAGTCCATTCCCATAATCACATCAAAATACACCATTCCGAGCTCGATAAGATCGGCCGTGGTAACACGACCACATACCGTGACGACACAATTCCTATAAACTTGCGAGGCTATAATAGAATCACCAACCGGGGTCGACACAGAGAGCAGCTCATAAAGCTATTCGGGTTCTATCCCAAAACATAAAGCAATGAATGGGGTGACATAAGACAAAGAGGACCCCGGATCAATAAGACCATAGCAATTAACGGCCTGAATATACAAGATACATGTAACAGCATCTAGAAAAGCCTCAGCACTCTGGTGACCACTCAAAGCATAGAACCAACTAGGTCCAACCCCTACTACGAGTTCCACCCCTAACTGCACCACGCCATGATGGAGCTGGAGGACGCATGGAGGATATAGCAACTGCAGACCCGGATGATTGGGCATATCCCCTACCCATACCCTGATTGGGCGCATGGCAGTCCCGCTGGATATGACCTCTCAACTCGCACCTATAACATACCGAGATATCCAAATAGCAAGTCTCTGTGTGGAACCTCCCACACTTGGGGCACGTAGCTCTCCTCTGCTGCTGGGACCTCACTCTTGGACGACCGGACTGACGAAACCTCCTGATGTCTAAACCTGGTGTCGAGTGACTATTCTGCTGGTAACTGGTCACAGATGGCGGTGCACTCGCTGGGACTCAGCATATGATTGGGATGGCCCTGATGACCCTCTCCCCGGAACTGTTCTTCCTAAGTGACCCATTGACCGGGCCTTGCTTCTACTCTCCGTTTCTGCCCGTATCTTCAACTTCCTAGCCTTTGTGGCCTGAATGAATCCTACAATCTTTCCATAATTCATATCCGAGTGCAAGGCCACTGTAGCAGCCTCATTCACCACCAAAGGACAAAGACCCTGAATGAAATGCCAAATTCGAGCATCCGTAGTCGACACTAACTGAGGAGCATACTTGGACAACCTCACAAACTCCATGTGGTACTCCAAAACACTCAAGTCGCCCTGCTTGAGAACCTCGAACTCAGTGGCGCAAGCTGCCATTATCTCGGCAGGCAAGAAGTGGTCCATAAAGGCATCTACAAACTTATCCCATCTCGCCGGAGGTCTTCCCTCCTCACGGTAATCCTTCCATATCTCAAACCACAAATGCACCGCTCCCTTTTAACCTGTATAAAGACAACTCAAACCCCTCTATCTCTGTAGCCTTCATCCCTCGGAGTATCTTGTACATCTCATCAAGGAAATCCTACGGATCGGCCTCTGGGTGTGTGCCTGAGAACTCTGGAGGGGCCAATCACAGAAACTAATGGACTCTGGAGCTAGCATAATATCCCTGTCCGCTGAGGACAAAGGCGTATCATGAGATCTCTGAGCCTGGGCGGCCACTAACTGGGTCAAGATACGGATGGCTCCTCTAAGGTCCCCATCAGAAACCCCGGGACCGGAAGTTGGAACCGTATCAGGACTAGGAGTATCAGCCGGAGGGATGGTGGCACCCTCTGCCGCAGCTGGAACAGGAATGCTTGGTTCTGGAATAGATGGGCCGGGTAGATTCAAGGCTGGGGAGTCGCTCTCACCCATGGCATCAGGTACATGATTCATCGCCACACTTGGGGTAGCATCGGTCCCAAGGCCGAGCCTAGCTTTATTCTTAGGTGCCATTTCTGAAAAATTTAGAACAGAGCACGAGTTAGACGTAGATACTTCCACTTTCCACTTCACCACACAATATGGAGTAATAAAGAAGAGGATAGTTTCCTAAATGCCCGTGTAGCCCCCTACTTATAGATGTGGTCGACAACACACCGATAAGAAGGGATCTAGTAGGCACGGCTCTGAGACGTCCTAGGACTCTTTTAAAACATCTGGCTCTGATACCAAGTTTATCACGCCCCAAATTCGTGGGACATGACCGACGCTCGATCGGGTATCCCCAGTCAAGTAGACCTGGGTGCCTTTCCTATCCCACGCGTACCCTGTATTTTCATTGTCCATTAATCAAAGGAAATGGTCATTTATAATAAAAACACCATATTTACAAAACATACATAGTCACTTAATGAGGTTTACAACTTTCATCGCCTAATATACAAATTACATATTTACATAAGTTTGCAACCCACATTTACTATCTACGGAGCCTCTAAACATGATAAAGGGATGCTATAATACTTGCCGGTAACAAGGCTCCGGCTATACCTTATAGAAATATCAAACAAGATCCAAAACAAAAGCGACATGAGCCACGCAGGGCACCAAAAGGAAAGGGGCTCACCAATTCAGGTGACAGGGAGTGATAAGGAGCTATGGTCAGTGAACTGGGGTACCTGCTATGGATCCACCTACAATCATAACACGAATGTAGCGTCCCTGGCAAAAGGGACGTCATTACACTTGGATTTTACTGGTATGTATGAACAAACTTGATCCAAGTAAACTCAAGACATATACAAGTAGGTAACAGTAATAGAAACAACAATCAAATGCACAAGGAAGGAACAATCAAGCCAAACAAGTTTTCAATCTCTCCTGTTTTCCACCTTCCACAATTCCACACCAATGATTTCTCAATTTACTCAAATGTTTATTTCAATAGTGATTTCGATCACTTTTCCACCTTTATTACCTCGTCCACCCTTATTACCTCGGCCATCCTTATCACCACAACCCACACCTTATAACTTTGTGTTGTGGCGCGCAACCCGATCCCACCATATAGTCATAATCCACAAACAATATAACAACAATCAACAATTCACAAGGATTAACAACAACACCTTTTAAGAAATAATAACAACATGAGTGTTTAAACTTCAATTTTCAAGAATCAATTCATGAGAATCCCTTCTTTTATTTAAATTTGAAAATCAATGAAAAGGGGTTGGGAACCTTACCTTTAAGAATGGAGATGAAGATAAAACTCAAGAATCTCCGCGCCTGGGTGACGTTGGAAAATCAAATTGATGAAGATGAGACTTTCTCTCTCAAGAACCCTCTCTCCCTTCTCTCTAGTTTTGTCCAGAAAAATATGTAAAAATGAAGGGTTGGGGTGTTTTATTGAAGAAGAGATCGGGTTAAAAAAATTAGAAAATCTGCAGCCGAGTCGGGTCTGCGGTCGCACTCTTCGATCGCAGAGTGGAAATGTGGTCCGCATAATAGACCGCAGAAGTGCTCCTAAAATCTGACTTCTCTGCCTGGGTTTCCAACAGAAATGTGGTCCACATTTCTGTTCTGCAGTCGCATAATGCACCGCAAAATTGACCTTCACAATTCCTTGAGGAATTTATGTGATGGTTTTGTGGTCCGCATATGGATTATACGATTGCATAATGGACCGCAGTTCCAACATTAATTTCAACTAACCCACTGGTTAACTCTGCGGCAGAAATGCGGTCCATATACCTGATCTGGACCGCATAATGGCAATTTTCTGGAAAATTTTACACATTCCTAACACATATTCGGATCTTGGCACTACGACCTAGTAGGTTTTGAGCACAAATTTTACGGGGCCTTATAATCTAGCCTTGGCTTTCAGCCGGCTAGACAAGCAATAGCACAAGTAGTAAAAAAAGATAGGGTTTTGAGTGTGTGTGTGTGTGTTCCGAACTTATTGTTCCGTTGTTAATGAAAGAATTTAGGGTATTTATAGATTTGAAAATAGGTAGAAAATTAGGTAACAAGTAAAGGTTTAGAACAATTATGGACGTAATCACAATTAGAATCCAATTAATACAAGTACTTCCTTTAATCAAGGAATTACAGCTTAAACGGATACTAACAAGGATAATTAAGGAAAGAAAATCAGTTGAGAAGAATTGATTTTTACCATTTAAGGGGTAGCAAAAGTATAGAGCATATGATTGAGTCTAAGTACAGAGTACACTAATTTGATGAAAGGATTCAGGAAGAATGAAGCACCACATCAAATAAGGGAATGAAATCAATCAAGTTGAACAAACAAATAAAATTTTAGGGGTCTATAAGAAAATCTTGCAATCAAACCGTAATTTAAGGAAATAGGGATCAATCAAAAGGAAGTCATGATTTTGCACTTCGACATATAAATAGAGAAGAATGAATGAGCGTATCAGATATGCAAGGTCAGCCATATTGATAGAGGAATAAACTAGATGAACACAATCATACAGGAGTGCACGAATAGGATATGGACTCAGTAGCAAAAAGGAACTCATTCGAAGCATGGTGGTCAACAGAAACTTTAACAAAGTCAAGTAGTTACAACTAACACATAGAATCAGAGTGAAGAAATCAATCTAACACACAGAAACATGTAAAGAAGGTCGTTAAAACTCATAGTAACAAGTGAAGAAAATCTTTCAGAAATTAGAGTTTTAACAGAGGTAAGTTAAAAAGTAGTGAGAACTTAGAATCGGTCCAGGTAAGCAAAGGAAAGGGTCTAACCATAAAGAAATCATTTGAAACAGATATACATACAAATCACATAAGCAAAGATAGTTCCAGAAACCCAGGTAAACCAAAAATAACTAGGATTTTCAACGTGAGGAATCAGACAGAAGAAAAAACATAAATAAACTTTTTAAAATAGTAAAAAATCATACAATAATACTGAAAATTAGAGGAGAGGCCATTTAAAAAGAGGTTAAGAAACCCTAGTCTTGAAGACGAAGAGTCATTTTGGAAAAAACGGGAAAACCCTTTGAAGAAAACACTTAAAAGGTCATAATATACACAGATCTAAAATAAATCAGAAAATCTTTAGAGTTAGGTTTTCGAAGAACCCAGAGAAGGTGAGAAAACCTTGAAACATTATCGGTTTTAGCCGAAAAAGTCATAGATCTTACTCGAACGGCCATAGATGCCGAAAATGAAATGAGAAACCATGGGAGGCGAGTGAACCGAATATGATTCACTTGAAGGCCTCAAAATGATGACATATATTTAGGAGGGAGCCATAACGCTGGTGGGTGGAGAGACCACCATGAATTCAGGCATAGAGGTGGCCGGAGAAGGTGGATGAGGTTCATCGGATAGGAGGGGAGGGGGAAGGTTCTAGAGAGAACCAGAGATAGAAAGAGGTGAGAGACCGGCTGAGAGAGAATGAGAATGGGAAATGGGAGATGGAGTGGGGTAGTCTTTAGGGTTTAATTTAGGAAGGGGGAATGGGGACCGTTGATTTGAATGATCAACGGTCAAGATTGAACGGGGTAGGTGGGTCTGGTATGGATTGGGTTTGAACTTTGTTCTGGTGGGTATTTTAATTGGTTTGGGGGTCCGTTTGATTTAGGATAGAATTGAAAGCCAATTTTGGATTACAAGAATCAAGCCGCGTGTAGTTGTAGATTCATTGACAGAATATACCGATGAAGTCATTACAAGAACGGACGCGAGATTTTGGAGTGGATGCGAGAGTGTTGAATGGTCCAAGTTTGAGATGGTTAAAGGAATTGGAGCGAGGCCTCTCCTGCAAGGATAGTTGTTGTTTGCTAGTCACCTATAGATATAAAGAGATTCTACGAATATGTATGTGCACGAAAAAATTTAAACATGATGCAGATTCCCTTTGGAGCATGAAAATTATCTTTGGACGGTTAAAGATAATGTCCTTGGACCACGATGTCCTGGGCCACTGATCACAGCACAACTCCGCACCACTAAAAAGTAGTGATAGACGGTTGCAATGGCTTTTACCCGATTTGTGGGTCGGGATCGATTCCACAGAGAGCTAGGATTGGAGTCGAGTATCAATTTAGCCTAGGATTGCGTGTATGCTCTTAATTGATCTTCCATTCATTTTTGGTTTTTTCTATATAAAACTACTAATATCAAACTACAAATTAAGATTGAAATTAGATTATGCTAAGATTAAATTGCTACCAGTTATATCTAATTGTATAAAGGGCACTATGGTAGTGAACTTCACCTAGGTGGCAAATGGAAGGGTAATTGAATCCAAGGCACGATTGACGCGATTGGGGAAATCTGTTATAACCGTTGCTCAATACTACCCACACTACACCTCACGGTAAAAAGAGTGGTTTTTCCCAATTGTCTGTCTCGAGGCCAATTGGGTATGCATATTTGCTCGAGCAACTAGGGTTCAAGTCGGGTAATTACTCTCTCGAGGTTTAACCATTTAATTGTGACTATCAAATCTCTTGAGTCCAACCCAATTCCTCGTTGAGTCAATTTTGGAGACTTAGGATTTATTTCTCAAGAAGAGCTAATTCAACTCACACAAACTAGTGTTTGCAACTACTAATTCATAACTTAAACCTTAAAATTGACCCAAATAACAAACACCCATAATCAATCCAACCTTAAATCACAACACCTGTCAATTACCCACACTAGGGTTGAGCCACAACCCTAGCTAATAGGTTTAGCTACTCATGCTTTAAGCTAAAATCAGAGAAATAGATGAAGAAAAAGATATATTAATTAAACACTAAAGAAAATACAAAGAATCTATCGTTCAAGTTAAGCTAAAATGCCCAAAATGGATACAAAATTGCTTCTCACGAGCGCAACTACTGTGCTAAAATAACTGATACCCTAAAAATGAAAAAAGGTTCTATTTATACTAGGCTAGAAAAATTGGACCAAATACCCCTCGAGGTCAGTGCGAGCCGCACAAAATGGACCGCGGCCGTACTAGGATCTTCGACTTCAAGTCTTGGATCTCTGAATTCAGGCTCCGCGGATCGCTCAGAATGGACCCCGGCCGCGAAGGAAGTTAGTGCGATCCACAAAGAGTCGAACTCAAATTGCATAGGCTTGATAATAGGCTCTGTACATCTCTCTGAAGTTGGCTTCTGCGGACTGTGTAGAATGGTAGTGCAGCCGCGGAGTCTTCAGTACAGACCGCACAATCTCCTCTACAGTCGCACTGCTTTGATGCCTCAACATTCTAGTCTCTGAATCTACCTAGTGCGGACCGCAGAAAATGGACTATGGCCTCAATAGGCTTGATGCCTTCAAACCCAGTGTCTGAATCACCCTAGTGCGGACCACACAGAATGGACTATGGCCACACTAGGCTAGTTTGTCCTGAGTTATCTTGTCTTTGATACTTGAGCAGGTTTCACTCCTTTTGAGCTGAACTTTGACATTTCGATACTTTGTCGATCCTGCAATCAAGGACAACTTATGAGTCTTTTAGGATAGGTCATGTTTTTGTTCAAGTAGGTTCCATCTTCCCTTAATAACTTCTTCCTGACTCTTTAAGTCATTTCACCTCTTTCTAAGGGGTTAGAGAGACACATTGTCACTCTTTCTTATGCATTTCAATTCTTTTCTCCTTTTTCAAATTTCCACACCTTTCTTTCTTTTACTTTTCTTGAATCCTTTTTTTTCTTTCTCACATTGAGCATTCTTTTTGTCTTTTCGCTTTTCTTTATTTTTCATTGCCTTTCCTTTTCTTTATTTTTATGTCTTATACCACTTTGTAGTCATCCCCGTCTCTCCCCCCAAACTTATTCTTTTTCCATGTGCTCAAGGAAAGATCGGGTGCCAAGAGAGGGTGTCTTTTGGAATGGGTATAGGCTTGTAACATGGTTCTTGAAAGAAAAAAGTCTAGGGCTCAAAAAGGGTTGACTAGGGATCTTATCATTGGTAGGATATGGAATTTTTAAATCTATCATTTGGATCAAGGAGAGCCTATAATCACTTCTCAAGTCAAATTTCACTTAAGATTTCGCCTCAACAGACATTCAGGGCAAGTTCTAGACCAATGATTCTAGACTTGGACTCACAATTTGACTTCTCACCACACAAGCTAAAGGATTGCTAAAGACATAGAGTCAGGGACCCACAACGACCTTATATACAATTTGAGCACACAATGGTCCTGAAAAACCACTTGATGATTATCGGTCAACACAAGAGTCTCGAGGCCATGACTTTCACCATCCTAAACACAACAATTTGTCTTTGACCATGGGATCAAAGGCAAATGTGCTAGGCCCAAGTGAAGCTTTGCTTTAGGTACCCTTAACTACAAAATACCAAAAACAAAAACAAAAACGGACTCAAACCTTAAAGAAGGTTGTCACGCCATCTATCATTAGGAAGAGCCACCCAGTACACATAATACTCCACCTTTGGAAAAAACCGTGGAATTAAGAAAACCAAAGGCTTATTAAAATATCCAAAACAAAACAAAAGGATACAAGCCTATATAAAAAGTTAAAAATGAAAAACAAATTGCAAAAATAGAAAATAGAATGAATATGTACAATAGGGGATTTGAATATACAATGGGGAATGAATATATACAATGATGTAACTTTATACACAGACCAAAGGAAAGTTTAAAAAGTGCAATAAAAGTGACTAAATGTAAAATTATATAGAGACCAAATGAAAAGTAAGAAGGTATAAAATGAATCAGTATATATACAGTCATCCAACAAAAATATAGGGTGCACCCCCTCAAATAAAAGCTGGCATTGTCCCCAATGACAACTAAACCGAATAAGCACCAAAAAGAATAAAGAAAGGATATGAAGACTCCCTAAGCCTCATCTATCTGCATAGGATCATGAGCAGTCCCTGGGTCCTCTGTGTAATCGGGAACCTCAAACTGGTTCCTGGTAACCTACTGCTCAGCTGCTGGGACCTGGGACTGGACTTGTATTGCCTCTGGCTCTGGGACATCCGGTGGTTGACTAGAGGAAGGCTTCGGCGGGTTCGCCAACGGGATGATGGAATCATCTGCTCTAGGGATCTTCCTCCTCTTCTTTGGAGGTCTCTGTGCTTGCTCTGGCTGTGTATCTGCTGCTGGCACTGCTGCTCGAGCTGGGTCCTAAAATAACAAGTCTAAAGGAAGCTAGCCTGCCTTTAGGATATCCACATCCGCCCGTAACTCCTTCACGGACTCCTTGGAGGCCCGTGTCTTTCCAAGCTTCTTGTGCTCCCGAGCAAGTTCCTTGAGAGCCCTGCTATGTGAATCCACTGCCTTAGCCAAGGCACTCTAAGTACTCAAGGATCTTCTACTAGTTTTCAAGTATCTTCTTCAATGCATCCTCAATGGACTGTGGGACATGTGTTGGCTACTGTGCTGACTGAGTTGCAATAGTAGAGGTTAAGGTAGACAACTTGGATGAAGCAGTATACATCCAGTTGTTTAGACTCTAAAACGCCTGGCTCAGTCGGTGGGCAGTGATAGGATTTGCCCGGGATGATGGGATCTCCAAGCCTGTTGATGTGGAAGGGCCAGGAGGAACGCCTGAAGATGTAGAAGGCCCGTGAGGTAGATAAATATCAATGGAGGTAGGCTCAGTGGGGTTCTCTACCACAACAGGCTCTTCAGACTAGCCAATTAGGGCAGAAGCAGGGGCTTTGTATTTCTTGTCCTCGGGGTTGTCATTCCCCTTCAAGCTATACTAGGAGAACGGGGCTACCGGCTTGCTCTTGACATCGTAGGGCTTCTTTTCCACCTCCAAATCTCGAAAATACATAAAGAGGGTACTGGGTAAAGGGTAGTTTCCGCCATGCTTTGCTCCTACAAATGAGATTATGCGGGACATCATAATCCCGATATTAATAGGGTATCCCGCCATGATTGATGCAACCAACACATCCCGGTGGAGAGAAAGAGTCTGTTCATGTGTAGTAGGGTCCAACCCGCTACAAACAAAGGTCTCCCAACCCCTAGCTTCAAAGTTCAGGGTCCTCCTCAAGATTTTTGCCCCAGCAGTCAACCACTCAGGAACGATACCTGGGATTGTCAGGTACTGAGCTAACCATGGGCGAACCTCCTCGCCCATCTTCAACATTGCCTGTTATAGAGTCTAATCCTCCTCATTAAGCCCTAAGTATTCGTTCAGGTACTGCCCTTCAAATAACACAGTCTTGTTACGAACCTTGGTCACTTTGGAGCCCTTTTTTATGTGGGCTACATTGCAATAACATTCCTTGACCATGTGTTCATTGGCATCTATACACTTCTCCATAAATATTTCTCACCCACTCTAGTACTAAATTTCCTCAGCACATCTGGGTTATGGGGTAATAGATCTTTGTTAATAAAAGTCCGCTCCTGTATCAACTGTCTAACCGGCCACCACTACCTAAACTTATGATATACCACCTAGCTCACAAACCTATCCTCCCAAACTTTGGGCCTTCTAGTTTGGGCAATGCCTCCCAATTGAGGCTCACCACTCTCAGGTACCTCCTCATGTCCCTAAACCTCCTCCTTACCTCAATCTGCACCCTTCCCGAATAATGGAGCTGTGGGGGAGGTGGATTACTCACCACTACCGGTTGCGGAGCCCTCAGATGACTCAGTAGGAAAATGATCTGGTGATTGCACAGTGGGTGGTGGTGGAGAAGTTTCGTCTGTCAATCTCAAATTTATGGTGATATGAGTTGACACCGAGTCTGATGAGATGTCTTGGGATGGTACATCCTCACTCCCCCACTGATCACAGGCTCTGTCAGCTGCCTTAAATGCTTTTCTCATCTTCTTTATATTTTGATAGCCTGGGGAGTGAGTTTAACCAATCTCTGCTTCCCTCCCAGGAGGAATCACCTCTCCTGGGTTGTTTTGAGCCTTTACCTCGTTGTTTAACCATTATCTACAAGCAAAAGCATCTAACTTTGTTAGTATCAATAGAAGCAGTGAAACACATGTCACACCTCCTTTTTCTACTACACCCCCGAAAGGGTATAATAAAGGGAGTTATTTTCAACTTGAAGTGATAATCCAAACGGGATTATTTTATTAAAAGATTTATAGTCGCCACTTGGGAGATTTATGGTATCCCAAGTCACCGGTTCGAATCCCGAATAGAGGAAAAGGTTTAACTCTATTTAACAGTCGCGAACCAGAAATCCGGGTAAGGAATTCTGTTAACTCGAGAGAAGGTGTTAGGCATTCCCGAGTTCCGTGGTTCTAGCACGGTCGCTCAATTGCTATATCTAGCATAATTATCTTATTTTAAACAATTATTAACCTATGTGCAAATTTTAACTTTTTAACCGCTTTTATTCATATTTTAATAAGAAAATTGCAACGTTATTAAAACACGTCTCGAACCACATCACATAAAGGCACCCGTGTTTCTGACATATTTTAACATCGTTGAGATTTGGATTTGGGTAACATAAATGTGCACCCGAGTTTAAGAAGGTAATTTTATTAAAGTAAGCGCCTAAAGCACCTACGCGTTTGTACTTTGCGAGGGCCATGGAATTTGCTAAAGGGAACGCCTAGAATTCTAAACATCAATACAAGATTAATTAAGTGATGGGCCTCATATTATTATTGAAAATTATATTTTATGTACATCAACAATAAAAAAGATTCTATGACTGTAGCTTCTTAAACGTTCCATCCACAAACAGTATACATTTTTCAAAAAATTTCTCATATATATTCTTTACAAAGCTAATATCATTAATATTATTATCATTCAATATTTACGCTTTCATAAAGAAAAAACCAAACCAATAACAAACCAAAACCAGTAACGAAAACACTTTCCATGCAAATTCAATTTTATAAATTGTTGTAAGACCTTATCCATCAAACCAACAAATGCATATATGAAATACGACTGCAGAATACCAACACATCCTCAAAGCAAATGATATAACATTAATCCAAACATTTCATATAACAAAGAACAACAAAATTGACTGATGTACACTATTAAACATAATAGAGTACGAGAAATTTAGGAGCCAAACCTCTAAAATGAATCAGAATATCAATGGTGAGGTGGAGTTGAACTCTAAAATGCGATGGACCATGGACGAACCTCAACACACCGGACCTCGAAGAACCTCGAACAAGAGTGACAACTGCAATGATATTCAACTCGGTCAAACCTTATTATTTTTGAATCCAGTCCTGCTCGTTCCCTCTCTCTCTATCCTAAGTTATTCCCTGTTTTTGTCGCTGACGTCCATATCCCGTGAGTTAATGTTGTTAGGTTCTTTAGGGTTCATCCATTTTTGTTCAAAGAAGATGAGGAAGGTTCAGGTGCAGTTGGTTGAAGAAGATGGAACTGCTCTTTATTAGATTTAGCTTCCGTTATTTCCAGCTCGCTCTCTGTGTGTTTTCCGACGAGTTGGATGATGAAGAGGGGCTGTGTGTTGTTGTGATGAAGAGGGTGGATGATGGGTGGAACGTGTTTGGGTGTAACATCGGTGAGTTTTGCTGTGTTTGGAGAAGACGAAGGTCAGAAATGGGTGGGGTGATTCGACGGAGATCAGAAAACAAGAGGGGGGGAGGGGCTGGTCTTCGTTCCAACACTGTTGTGGCGCTCTCTTCTTCAGACCTCTTCCTTTATCCCTCCTTCGTGTATTAATTTATATTGGTATGGTCTAGGTCTAGGTCTATTTGTGTATTTGTCAATTAGTCCCTAGGTCCTTTTGTGTTAAGTCATTAAAGTCTTTTTATTTATTTTTTATCCCAAGGAATAGTCTAAAAGGGTCCCTGGACTACACAATGAATTCTTTTTAATATATATATATATATATTATTTTTTAAAAATAAGATAGAAGTACTACGCAATGCCGAAGCTAATCTTAATTAATTAAACTAGACATGAAACTATTTTTGTGTTTTCGAAATTATATAAAGATAAAACCAAGGTACTATTTTTGTATTTTTTTCAAAATTTATGAAAAATACATAAACTAAAATAATTTTTGTAATTTTCATTTTTTTGTACTAAAATATAATTAAAAAGTCAAAATTAATTGAAATAGCACTATTAGGCCTAACTTAAATATTTACATGCTAAAATATGAAAAATCTTGTGGAGGGTCAAAAATCACATATCTACAACCACCCCTCTTTGACTGGAAACATGAAGTGTTTTCAGACAAAGAACGACCAGACAGGTTTTTTGACCAGACCCTTATTCGGAGGGACCGAAACTAAAAGAAAAAGAAAATGTGACCGAGCCCTGGTATCTGAGCTGCCTACATATCCTTGGCTATCAAGGAATAGGGCCACGTGTAGTTCAAATGTAAGTGAGGTGACGGAGTATGCCGAGGTGGAGAGCCAGCCGAGGTGCCATTCCGTCGGGGTTCCGGTCCACGGTCCTGTTGTTACATCAAAAATCAAAACATGAAAAAGACTAGCTAACTTGTCAACTACGAGTTACAAGATTTCTATCTATAAGTCTTCTAAAGCTTGATCTGGAGTCTTGAATGGTTCTTCATGCAGACTTTTGATCTGAACCTTGACACTAGCTAGTTGCAGGTGCTAATTCATTTTTCCTCAGCTTTTCGGAACAAACCCGGACACCACACGATGCTTGTGACTCCAATCATGTCTTAAGCAACTCACATCTTTCTCTGCTTCTGCATTTGGATTCACTTTTGCCTTCTTTTTGTTTCTCCTCTTGTTTTATTATTTTTGATTGTGACTAACTTTCGCTGATCATCTTGGACCATTGACTTGCATTCTTTCTGCAAGCTTCGTTCGTTGCCGAATTGAATTGCATTCTGAAGTATTTTCCCTTTCTCCAGGTAGCTTGAATGCTAAAACTTTGAACTACATGCCTCTATTCTACAGGCGGGCTCCTGACTGCTAAAACTTGAAATAAATGCCTCTGTTCTCCATGCGGGCTCCTAATTGCTAAAACTTGAAATAAATGCCTCTATTCTCCATACAGGCTCCTGATTGCTTAAAACTCGAAATAAATGCCTCTGTTCTCCAGGCGGGCTCCTGATTGCTAAAAACTCTAAATAAATGCCTTTGTTCTCTAGGTGGGCTCCTGATTGCTAAAACATAAAATAGATGCCTCTGTTCTCCAAGCGGGCTCCTGATTGCTAAACACATGAAATAAATGCCTCTAATCTCCAGGCGGGCTCCTGATTGCTAAAACGTGAAATAAATGCCTCTGTTCTCCAGGCGGGCTCCTGATTACTAAAACTTGAAATAAATGCCTCTGTTCTCCAGGCGGGCTCCTGATTGCTAAAAACTCGAAATAAATGCCTCTGTTCTCCAGGCGGGCTCCTGATTGCTAAAAACATAAAATAAATGCCTCTATTTTCCAAGGGCTCCTGATTGCTAAAACATGAAATAGATTCCTCTGTTCTCCAGGCGGGCTCCTGATTTCTAAAACATGAAATAAATGCATATGTTCTTCAGGCGGGCTCCTGAGTGCTAAAAACATAAAATGTATTCCCTTGTTCTCCAGGTGGGTGCCTGATTGCTGAAACTTGAAATGTATTCCCTTTTTATCCAGGTGGGCGCCTGATTGCCAACACTTGAAATGTATTCCATTGTTATCCAGGTGTGTGCCTGATTGCAAAAACTTCAAATGTATTCCCTTGTTATCCAGGTGGGCGCCTGATTGCTGAAACTTGAATGTATTCCCTTGTTCTCTAGGTGGTCGCCTTATTTCCAAAACTTGAAATGAATTCCCTTGTTATCGAGGTGGGCGCCTGATTGCCAAAACTTGAAATGTATTCCCTTGTTTTCTAGGTGGGCGCCTGATTGCCAAAACTTGAAATGTATTCCCTTGTTATCCAGGTGGGAGCCTGATTGCTAAAATTTGAACTATATTCCCTTGTTATTCAGGTAGGTGCCTGATTGCCAAAAACTTGAATTGTATTCCCTTTTTATCTAGGTGGGCGCCTGATTGCCAAAACTTGAAATGTATTCCCTTGTTATCCAGGTGGGTGCCTGATTGCCAAAAACTTGATATGTATTCACTTGTTATCCAGGTGGGCGCCTGATTGCCAAAAAAATAGAAATGTATTCCCTTGTTATACAAGTGGGCCCTCGATTGCCAAAACTTGAAGTGTATTCCCTTGTTATCTAGGTGGGCGCATAATTGCTAAAAATTTAAATGTATGCCTCTGAAACTGCTGCCTTTGAACCCGATTACACCAAAACAAACAAAACAATAGAAATTTTCCTGCCCCAGTTTGGTGTTGGGCACATCTGTTAGTGTTAATTAAATCGTGTTACCAAATATCACGAAGAATTTGAAAGCTAAATCCCATTATCCAGGAGGGTCCTGATAACTCCTATCAATTACGAACCTAAGTTATATCTTCTAAAGGTATTACTCCCACTACATTTGTTGTCTAATATGTCTTAACTACTCCCCAATATCTAGGTGGGTCCTGACAACTTCTAGTTAAAACAATTTTAACCTAAGGTATATCTACTGAAGGTACGACTTCCACTATTATCTTGTTATCTAACCAGACCTTAAAACTACGTCCCATTATCCAGGAGGGTCCTGAAAACTCCTAACAATTACGAACCTAAATTATCTCTTCTAAAGGTATTACTCCCACTACATTTGTTATCAAAAAGTCTTAAACTACTCCCCATTATCTAGGAGGGTCCTGACAACATCTAGTTAAAAGACAGTTTTAACCTAAGTTATATCTACTGAAGGTACGAATTTCACTATATCTTGTTATCTAATCAAACCTTAAAATTATGTCCCATTATCCAGGAGGGTTCTGAGAATTCTTAATTGGATCCTACCTTAAATATGCAAAATTTGGAACCAACTTGCATTCCTTTGTGGTACATATATGCTAAATTATGCTACTCATGATTGTTTTGAAATTTAAACTAAGTCCCATTTTTTAGGAGGGTTCTGAGAATTCTTAATTGGATCCTACTTCAAACATGCAAACTTTGAAACTAAATTATATTTTTTAGGGTACATTTATGCTAAATTATGCTACTCATGATTGTTTTAAAATTTAAACTAGGTGCCGTTTTTCAGGAGGGCCCTAAAACTTACCGTCAAACCTGTCTGGTGTCTGCCTTTCCTTGAGGTGGGTTTCTCAGAAACAAACGAAATTTCTTCCCCTGTTTCAATAAAAAAAAAATCTTGTCAGGTTAAAATGTGGTGATTGGTTTGTGGCCTCGACTTTGAGGGAGATTGCTCCTTCATTTCTCATGATAGCTGATTTCCACTTGAATACCTTGCCTGTTAATTGACTACCCACTTTCTCTGTCATCTGTATCACTGAAAACACCTTTTCTCCGTTCAGACATAATATCCTCTATTTGTTGCACTGCTCATGAACTGACATCTAGCTGACCTTTGTATCTTACATGAATCCCAAAGCATGTCCCTTGCCTCCGCTCTGTATGTATGTTGTTCTTTCTTGACTTAAACCACTGACCTTGACCTTGAGGTCTGTTGCTCCTTCACTTGTCATGATAACTGATTTCCATTTGAAGAACTTGCTTGTTCTTGGACTCACCACTTTTTTTGTAAACCTTAACCCAGAAAATACCTCTTCTCGTTCAGACCCCATACCATTTATCTGTTGCACCGCTCATGCCGATATTTACCAAACCTTTGTATTTCACATGGACTCCCAAGCATATTGATTGTCACCAACTCATTGCGCATGTTGTTCTTTCCTAATTTAAATCACTGGCCTTGGCCTCGAGATCTATTGTTCCTTCACTTGCCATGATAAATGATTCTCATTCGAAGACCTTGCTTGTTTATTGACTAACCACTTTCTTTGTCACCCTTAACACAGAAATATCTCTGATTCGTTCACCAAACCCCTCATCTGTTGCATTGTTCATGAATTAATATATACCAAGCCTTTGCATTTCACATCAATCCCCAAGGCATGTTGATTGTTACCAACTCGGTGAGCATGTTGTTCTTCTTTGACTTATGCCACGTTAATGCGTTAGCATTATCCCATTTTGTGCAATTGGAAAGTTGGTGGCAAATTTTGAAGTCATTTCTCATTTTTTATGACTAAAAAGACTCAGGAAGAGGAAGTAAACAAGACAAAAGGAACAGAGTGAGGGTAATGGAAAGAGATGACTCCTAACAAGAAAACTACAAAGTAAAAACTTATCAGATGTGGATACCAACTTTAATGACCATGACATGCAACTGCAGCCTATTCTGTTAAGCGAATCTAATGTTCAAACTCTTGTTATACCCTCCAAACCGTGAAACTGGGCTTCAATGCTCCGATTATCCGGTCTGATTCACAATCTTGATTCGACTTGAAAATCCCAAAGGGTTTTCACCATCAAGCCTCTCTCATTTTGGTCTTTCTCTCATCTCACCGTCTTCTTATGGTGCCCGTGAAGGTTTTCACCAATACGACTCTCTCATTTTTTATTTCTCCCAGCTTTCATCGCCTTGTGGTACCGGTGAGGGTTCTCATCGACAAGACTCTCTCATTCTTCATTTCCTTTGTTTAGATCGGAGTGTTGCCCCTGATATGATTCACCTCTGCTCGCTTGACTTGGCATATCTCGAAGACTGATCGGAAGGTCTTTCTTTGGACCGTAATGTGGGCTTTTGGATAGGGTTAGAAAGAAAGTTTATCAAAGGCTCAAAACAATTCAACATGTGTTCAAAATTACAACTTTTGGAATCAGATTTCTCACAACAACCACAACTTCTGCCCTAGTTTCTTTCTTGGGGACTTTTGGATTTTTATTTTGGTATGACTGAACCTCAAATAGAGGCTGCCTACGTATCCATTCGGAATCAAATCAAACGTAGTTCAGGAAACCACTTTTGTTGTTGCTCTTTTCTTTTCCTTTTCTTTTTTTCTTCTTCTTTTTGTTGTTTTTTTTCTCTTTTTCTTTTTTTTCTTTTCTTTTCTTCTTCCTTTTATTCTCTCTCTTTTCATTATTTTCTTTCTCTTTTTCCTTTACTTATCTTTTACGCTTGTGTTTATGATCTTTCCAAAAGAGGGGTATGAAAGAAAATAAATAAGGCTCAAAGGGGGTAACAAAGGATAGAGTGTCTAGATAGCAGAGCAAAATGCCTTCGTCACTCTAATCTTCAAAACATGCCAAGTACAAATAACATAGTTAAACAAACCACATAAAACATTCGCAACATCTTTTGATTGTACCAGACTCAGTAACCATATCCACACATCCACCTTCTACATCTGTTGAATACAAAGCACCATTGGACCACACTCTCAATTTTCTTACCACGAACAACCCCTGATAATTTGGCAAACTTGCCTTTAGGGTTTCGTTATGTTCTATATGCCCCAGTTTCACATGGTTCGGGCTTCAAATGATATAAAAGTGTTCAAATCTATTCTTATTTCCCTCAAGTGCCCCTGTCATCTTCAAAATTATTTTATTGTTTCATGACTAAACTAACTTTCGAGCTCGGGCTGAGAATTAACCATGCATGTCATGTCACTAGAGCCAATAGGAAAAGAATTGCAAAAAGAAAAGAGAACTAAACAAAAAAAAATTGGCTAGAAATAACAAAAATAGGAAATTGCATTAGACAGGTAATGAAACGGTTCAAACAACAAGCTAAGCAAACTAGACTGGGGTTACAACCTTGGAACAAACTTAGACAGCACTAACCGAGTTACTATGACTAAACAAAACAGGCAAAATGAAAGGATAGAAGGGTTTGAGTCACAAGAAAATATCCGGATTACAACCCTAAAATAACCCGGACAACAGAAATGACAATAAATAAACCACCAAACTCCACTGCAGCTGACTAAGAAATGGAGCGCCTTCCCAATTACCAAGAACGGTATCTTAGCCATTGATTTTCGCATCAATACTGCCAAAATAAATATTATCTTTAATCAACAAGTTCCCATGAGGATTCGCATGCTCCCTGTCACCGTCATTGACCACAACTACCCCTTCTTGAATCATTCTCTCTATCTCCTTTTTCAAAGAGCGACAATCTTCAATGCTATGCCTTTGGACAGTAGAGTGGTACATGCACCGCATAGTAGGAACAAATCCTTTTGCATAGGGGTCCGGCGTATAGCCGAGGAGCAGCTCAATCAGGCCAAAATGCTTTAACTTTTCAAACAAACTTGTATAGGATTGTCTGATGGGCGTGAAGTTACCTTTCTGCCTTTGTTTCCCTCCATGCCTCAGTTTACTAGGATTGTTGGATGCTTGAAAATACTGTGAAGGCGCGTGTGAATTTTGGGATGCTGGTTCCTGCTCTAGGGAGTGATCTGGTGGTTGGACAGATGGCCGTGTGTTGTTCGACGGATAATACTGAGGTGGCTTATGTGGAGTTTGGGGATGTTCACGGGGTCGGTGTCGGGGTTGGGAGTGTTGATCAGGAAAACTCATCGGATCATCTTTTTTGCTTCCCCATCCCCCACCCAAGAATGCTGTGATATTTGGAATGTCTTTCGACCAACTCATGATCTTACTCGACTTGATTCCCTCTTCTACTAACTCCCCCAATCTTAACACCTCATCGAAAGGTCTACCTACAGCCAGGATCAAATGATTGAAGTATGTGGGACCCTGTGCCCGTAAGAAAAGTTCAACCATTTCTTCTTCACCAATCGAGGTACTGACTCGAGTAGCTTGCTCCTTCCATCTTTTCCATCTTATATAGCGGGGAGCGGTCTGGGTTAACACTTGATTTGCATTGAAATTATCGGACAAAGTCTTGAGCCATGTCACCTAATGTAAGCCACTTATCGACATTTTGATGACCATGCCAGTCCAAAACTGCCCCAGTTAGGCTTTCACTAAAATGTGCCATCATCAGGTCATCTTTCTCTCCAACACTCCTCATTTTATTGCAATAAACCTTCAGGTGGGCTACCATATATCCACACCCATCATTCAAGTTAAATTTTGACACTTTGAACCCCGCGGACAAGCGGTGCTTTCGAGCCCCGGTATCAACCAACCCGATTTTGTTGTTGTCTACCATTGCCTTTTGACTTTGTTTTGTATAAAGAAATTACCACATTTCTGCTATGAATATAACAAAATGAAGCCATCACGTTAGTGTTAGGGCATTTAACAGCAAAAATCCAACATTGCGTGCAATGCACCTAGTCAGAGTTATCGGTTCTAACACGACTTCGAGGGTATGAAGATCATATGGAATCATCCCAATTTGTTCATTTCAATCCTCTCCTTTCTTTGCTTTTTCTCGCACTTCTTGGCTCGCTCATTGTTTTCCCTTTTTTTATCGCTCTTTTCTTCCTTCTTATTTCGCACCTCCCAAAATTTCACCAACTTTTCTTTCTTTTTCTCTCTTTTTTTTCTTGATTTTTCATTTTTTTTCTTTCTTTTCTTTTAAGAATAAAAAAAATAATTCGATGGAACCCTATGTAGGTTGCCTACGTATCATGACCCTACATGAATCAGATCTTTGCGTATTTCTGGAAGAACATGAATAAAGTAAACAAACTAACATTAATTTTTTTTTTTTTACATTAATGACTACTCTGATGAGAAAAGAGAAATGAAAGAAGCAAATCTTTTTTTTTTGAATTTTCTAGACTTAATGTTCTATGACCTATTCTAAACTCAAGCTTAACAGACATTTTTTTAAAACAAAGACTCTATGAGTAATTATTAAGGAAAAATCCTATAAGAGAGAAATATTTTTTGATTCTCATTTTTGAAATGAAGTAAAAACATTAAACCAAAGAAAAACATTTTGAATTTTATTTTACTATCCCGACGCAAGATTTTGAAACAAACAACGAAAAAGATAAAATAAAATATTTTTAGATTTCAATTTTGATTGTCAAAAGAGGAAATTCTAATGATAAACAAAAATAAATCATATATATTTTTTCTATATACAATATTCTAAAGTTCTTATAAAAATATTTGTTTTTTCATTTTTTAGTAATTTACCAAAGAAACACCTCAAAAAAAAAATCTTTTCGGATTTTGCAATTAACACCTTAAAGAAAGCTTAAAAGAAAATTCTCTTTTTTTTTAAAAAAAATTTGGTCCTAATATACTAAAGGAAACATAAAACAATTGATTTTAAGTCCTAGATATTAATTGCCTAAAGGAAAAACAACCTCAAATTTTTTTCATTTTCTAGAATTAGCATTCTTAAAGAAAACTTATAACGGAAATATAATATGCAACATCTCCCCTTTTTCTTTTGGATTTATGAATTACACCACACCTTATCAAACATAAAATAAAAAGTACAATAACAAAAACTTGACATCACTGTACAAAATTTAGAAAGTAAAAGACGACATAAAAAAAACTAAAAAAATAACTAAAAATCTCCTTAAGCAACTTCTAAATGCAGCGGTCCTGGGGAATCTGTCATGCTCAAACACCGGCAAGTAGATCCACACCTTGATGAAAAAAAAAACTTTTAAACCAACACTATGTGATACAATAACATTCCCTATTAGACACATGCAAGACATGATTGCGATTATTTTTGAAAAATAATTTATTTAGCCAAAAGGGGGCCAGAAGTGTCAAATTTGGCTACGACCCCACAAAGCCAAAAGCCTAAGATTTACTAGGAAGACCGGACCCTATGTGGGTTGCCTACGTATCACGCCCCGAAAGACGAGAATCAGGTATGCGTAGTTCGGGCAGATTGGATACGGGCGAGAATTTAAAAAACAACTAATGTAGAGAAACATATTTTTGTTTTTTCTTGAAAAATGATGAAACGTGCAAAACCTTTTTTGGATTTTTTTTCCTTTTTTTTTATTTTTTTTATTTTCTGAAAATGATGAAAAAGTGTAAAATCTTTTTTTGAATTTTTCATGTATAGATTTTTTGTCTTTTTCCTTAATAAAAAATGTAACAAAACAGAATTGGGCCATACTTGCTTTATTTTCACACCTCACACTCTTTTTTTCGTTTTTTTCTCTTCTTTTTTCTTTTTTTTTCATTTGTCCTCAACTATCATTGGTCCGTCAAATGACCCTTTTACCCTTGGATAAATGCAACTTGTAGCACATAGGATGCATAAAGATGATCTGTTATTTTTGGTACATCTATCCTAGACGGACCCAACCCCTGTGTTGAGTCCCCTAAGTCAAAATGCACATGATGCAAACAAATGTTCCTACTAGGGATCTGGCATGAGGCTGAGTTATTCTAGCTTTAAAACCTGAGTATTTTTTCTAGACTGTGTACCCAAGCGGACAACTCGAATCGAGGAGGGAGCTACGTACCGGGGCCCCTCAAGATCATCCGACTTAGTAACTTGTCCGATCCTCTTTCTTATTTCAAGGTATGACACTAATAGAATAGGGCGTCTCGACCAGCGAGCACATCCTGGAAGATAAGAAGAGAAGGGTTTCGTAATAGTTTATATGTACAGTTCAAATAATATCAAAGCGGTAAAAGCATTATTTTGCACATTAAGTCCAACATGTAAAAATATCAGATAATAAACAATGCCAAATACAACAATTATTCTAAGCTTGAATTCTTGAACCCTGAACCAAAGTTCCGGGTTCATGTTCCCCAGCAGAGTCGCCAGAGCTATCACACCTCCTTTTTCTACTACACCCCCAGAAGGATATAATAAAGGGAGTTATTTCCAACTTGAAGTGACAATCGAAACGTGATTATTATATTAAAAGATTCAGAGTCGCCACTTGAGAGATTTATGGTGTCCCAAGTCACTGGTTTGAATCCCGAATCGAGAAAAAGGTTTGACTCTGTTTAAAAGTCGCGAACCAAAAATTCGGGTAAGGAATTCTGTTAACCCGGGAGATGGTGTTAGGCATTCCCGAGTTCCTAGCACGATCGCTCAACTGCTATATTTGGCATAATTATCTGATTTTAAATAATTATGAACCTATGTACAAATTTAAACTTTTTAACCGCTTTTATTCAAATTTTAAAGAGAAAATTGCAACGTTATTAAAAGACGTCTCGTACCACATCACATAAATGCACCCGTGATTTCTGACATATTTTAACATCGTTGAGATTTGGATTTGGGTCACATAAATGTGCACCCGAGTTTAAGAAGGTAATTTTATTAAAATAAGCGCCTAAACCACCTACGCGTTTGTACTTTGCGAGGGCCATGGAATTTGCTAACTGACACGCCTCGAATTCTAAGGATCAATACAAGATTAATTAAGCGATGGGCCTCATATTATGATTGAAAATTATATTCTATGTAAATGAATAACAAAAAAAATTCTATGACTGTAGCTTCATAAACGTTCCATCCACAAGCAGTATACATTTTTCCAAAATTTCGTCATATATATTCTTTACAAAGCTAATATCATTAATATTATTATCATTCAATATTTATGCTTTCATAAAGCAAAAACCAAAACCAGTAACGAAAACACTTTCCATGCAAATTAAATTTTATAAATTATTGTAAGACCTTATCCATCAAACCAACAAACGCATATATGAAATAGGAGTGCAGAATACCAACACATCCTCAAAGAAAATGATATAACATTAATCCAAATATTTCATATAACAAAGAACAAAAAAATTGACTGAAGAACACTATTAAACACAACAGAGTACGGGAAATTGACGAGCCAAACCTCAAAAGTGAATCAGAATATCAATGGTGAGGTAGCGTTGAACTCAAAAATGCGACGGACTATGGACGAACCTCGATGCACTAGACCTCGACGAACCTCGAACAAGAGCGATAACTACGATGAAACTTGACTCGATCAAACCTTATAATTTTTTAATCCAGACCTGCTCGTTCCCTCTCGCTCTATCCTAAGTTATTCATGTTTTTGTTGCTGACATTCATATCTAGTGAGCTAACGTTGCTAGGTTCTTTAGGGTTCATCCATTTTTGTTCAAAGAAGATGGGGAAGGTTCAGGTGCAGCTAGTTGAAGAAGATGGAACTACTCTTTATTATATTTAGCTTTCGTTCTTTCCGGCTCGCTCTCTGTGTGTTTTCCGAAGAGTTAGGTGATGAATAGGGGCTGGGTGTTGTCGTGATGAAGAGGTAGACGATGGGTAGAGCATGTTTGGGTGTAACATCGGCGAGTTTTGCTGTGTTTGGAAAAGACGAAGGTCAGAAAAGGGTAGGGGTGATTCGATAAAGATCAAAAATCGAGGAAGGGGGGCTGGTCTTCGTTCGAGCACTGTTGCGGCGCTCTCTTCTCCTGACATCTTCCTTTCTCCTTCCTTCATGTATTAATTTATAGGGTTATGGTCTACGTCTAGGTCTATTTGTGTATTTGTGAATTAGTCCCTAGGTCCTTTTGTGTTAAGTCCTTAGGGTCTTTTTATTTATTTTTTATCCCAAAAAATAGTCTAAAAGGGTCCCTCGACTACACAATGAATTTTTATTGTTATTATATATATATATATATATATATATATATATATATATATATATATATATATATATAAAAT
>MU681264.1:162808-202210 GCA_026770625.1 Nicotiana glauca
GAACTTTAAGATTTCCAACTTCTATTTCCGATGCCGAAACCTATCAAATCACGTCCGATTGACCTCAAATTTTGCACACAAGTCATATTTGACATTACGGACCTACTCCAACTTCTGAAATTTGATTCCGACCCCGATATCAAAAAGTCAACTCCCATGTCAAACTCTCCAAAACCTTCAACTTTCTATCTTTATCCAAATGGCCTTAAAATGGTCTACGAACCTCGGAATTCACTTCCGATCGCGCCCCCAACTCCAGAATCACTATACGGAGCTATTCACAGTCTCGGAATTCCAAACGGACTTTGATAACATCGAAATGCTCTTCAAGCCAAACTTATAGAATTTCTTCTAAAATGTTAACTTCCACATTAGGCGCCAAAATGCTTCCGGGTTATCCAAAACCCGATCCGGGCATACGCCCAAGTCCGCAATCATCATACAAACCTGTTGGAACCTTCAGATCCCGTATCCGAGGTCGTTTACTGGAAATTCAAATCCTAGCTCATTCTTTCAACTTTAAGCTTTCGAAATGAGAATTCTCTTCCCAAATCAACTCCGAACTTCCCGAAATCAAATTCTGACCACGCGNCCTGACCACGCGTACAAGTCATAATACCTGAAATGAAGCTATTCATGGCTTCCGACTGCTGAGCGGAGCACTGGTACTCAAACGACCGGTCGGATCGTTACACAAGATGACCAAATCACCAACTTTGAACTCTTTTCCACGAGCATATTTGTCATGAAGGTACTTTATGTTGACCTTATACAAGGAAAAACTAGAGTACGCATGGAACCGAAATTCATCAAGTTCATTGAGTTGTTCAACACGGAGATTAGCCACAACATCCCATTCAAGATTAAGCTTCCTCAAGGCCCATATGGCCTTATTCTCCAACTCCACTAGTACATGACATGCTTTCCCTAACACCAACCGGTACGGTGACATACCAATTGGGGTGGGTCTTTTAAGCGGTCTAGTAAGCCCATAAAGCATCATCTAACTTTGTAGACCAATCGGTCCTATTGGCATTGATAGTTCTGGACAAAATGCTCTTGATCTCCCTGTTAGATACTTCCACCTGGCCACTTGCTTGAGGATGAGAAGGCATAGAGACTTTGAGGTTGACACCATACTTGGAAAGCAAGACATCAAAAGCCCTATTACAAAAATGTGATCCTCCATCACTAACTATTGTCCAAGGTATACCAAACCTTGTGAAAATGCTCTTCTTTAGAAATGCCACAACACTCATAGCTTCGGTGTTGGGCAAGGCCATGGCCTCAACCCATTTTGACATATAATCAACCGCTACAATAATGTAATTACCACACGAGATTACAAAAGGGCCCATAAAATCGATACCCCATACATCAAAGATATCAACTTCAAGAATTATGTTTAGAGAAATCTCATCTTTCTTGGAAATACTGGCCACTCATGACATTGATCACATCTTTTTACTATATCACTTGCATCTTTGAATAAGGTTCGCCAATAAAAACCACAACTCAAAACATTCGAAGTCGTTCTCATCCTTCCACGATGGCCGCCATAAGGTGAGGAATGACAAGCCTCTAGGATGCTAAATTGCTCTCCCTCCGGGACACACCTTCCAATCACACCATTCGTGCAAATCTTAAATAGGTATGGCTCATCCCAATAGAACTCCTAACTATCCTATTTTAGCTTCTTCCTTAGGTTAGAAGAGAGCTTTCACGGGATGATGCCAGTCACAATGAAATTAGCAATGTCCGCAAACCATGGCATCTCACACATCGACACAGAAAGTAGTTGCTTAGCGGGGAATGTGTCATTAATTTCTAGGCCATCACATGACCTTCCTTCCTCGTCCAAGCGGGGCAAATGATCCACAACGTGGCTCTCACTACTTTTCCGGTCCACTATTTTCAAATCAAACTCTTAAAGTACCAACACACATCTCATCAATCTTGCCTTGGAGTCTTTCTTTGTCATCAAGTACCTAAGGGTGGCATGATCAGTGTGCACAATGACCTTAGCCCCACAAGATGCGGTTGGAACTTTTCCATTAACTATGGCCAATAATTCTTTCTTGGTAACCGTGTAGTTCCTTTGAGCCTCATTCATGATCTTGCTTGTGTAGTCCACCAGTTCAAAAATTTTGTTAACCTTTTGCCCCTAAAAAAACCCAACCGCAACATCACTTGCATCGCATATGAGCTCAAAGGGTAAGCTCCAACATGGTGCGGTAATGATCGGGGTAGTGGTCAATTTATGCTTGAGAGGTTTGAAGGCCTCCGTGTATTTCTTATCAAACACAAACTTAGCATCTTTCTCTAGTAACTTGCAAAGGGGATTCACAACCTTCGAAAAATCCTTGATAAACCACTGGTAGAACCCTGCATGTCCAAGATAACTGCCCACCCCTTTGATAGAATTGGGGGAGGGAACCTTGAAATCACCTCAATCTTGGCTTTGTCTACTTCAATCCCATGCTTAAAAAATTTTTGACCCAATACTATGCCCTCTTCAACCATGAAGTGACATTTTTCCCAATTAAGAACGAGATTCGTTTCTTCACATCGGGCCAAGACTCTATCCAAATTTCTAAAACACTCTTCAAATGAATAATCAACCACGCTAAAATCATCCATAAATACCTCCAATATGTCTTTCACCATGTTGGTGAAAACAGCCATCATGCATCGTTGGAAGGTCGACGGAGCATTGCACAACCCGAACGGCATCCGGCAGAAAGCAAATGTACCATATGGGCATGTGAATGTGGTCTTCTCTTGGTTCTTTGGGGAAATTAAGACTTGATTATATCCCGAGTAGCCATTTAAAAATCAATAAAAATCACGCCCCGTAAGGCGATCAAACATTTGGTCAAGGAATGACAAAGGGAAATGATCTTTTCGGGTCAACCTTTTCAGTTTTTGGTAGTCCATGCATATCCTCCATACGGAAATGGTCCGAGTGGGAATAAGTTCATTGTTTAATTTTTCACCAGAGTCATCCAATCCTTCTTCGGCACACATTACACTGGAGAAGTCCACGAGCTATCGGGAATAGGGTACACAACCCCGGGATCTAACCATTTTATCACTTCTTTCTTCACCACCTCTTGAATTTCCTCGTTCAATCTTCTTTGATGCTCTAGGGAGGGTTTTGTATCATCCTCTAGAATGATTTTGCGCATGCAAAATGTGGGCATTATTCCCCGAATGTCGGCCAATGTCCACCCAAATGCTTTCTTGTTCCTTTTGAGAACCGCCAAAGTGTCATCTACTTGCAAGTTAGCGAGGAAAGAAGAAAGAATAACTGGTAAAGTAGAATTTGAGCCCAAGAACTCATACCTGAGGTGTGGAGGATGTGACTTCAACAACAACACCGATGGCTCTTCAATAGATGGCTTCGTTGGAGGCGTCTTTCTATTTTCAAAGTCCAAGGATAGCCTTATCGGCTCATAAGAATAGGACCCTATTCCATGCAAGGAATTTACGCACTCCACTTGGCTAGCATCCTCATTGACATAAAGATTTAGAAGCACGGCCTCAAGGGGATCCTCTACATTAATCATAGAACTTTTGTCATCCACTATCACAGTGGTGACAATGTCCACAAATGAACACACCTTGGTGCTATTGAGTTTCTTCATGGATTAAAAACATGGAAGACGACCTTCTCATCACCCGCTTCAACATCAACCAATGATTTCCCTGTTACAAGGAAAGGTTTTCCTAGAATAATTGGGACTTCAAAGTCCATTTCACAATCCAAAATGACAAAGTCGGTCGGCAATATAAACTTTTCCACCCGGACGAGCACATCATCTATTATGCCCAAGGGTCGCTTCATCAATCGATCTGCCATTTGAAGTCTCATTGAGGTTGGCTGCCCAATTCCCAAAGTCTTGAAGACCGAATAAGGCATCAAATTTATACCAGCCCCCAAATCACAAAGGGCCTTGGCAAAATCGGCACTTCCAATAGTGCAAGGGATAGTGAAAGCTCCGGAGTCATCAAGTTTTGGGGCAATAGAATGTATGATAGCACTGACTTGATGAGTCATTTTTATTGTTTCACAATCCATCGACCCCTTCTTTGTGACCGAATCCTTCATGAACTTTGCGTAGCCAGGTATTTTTTCACGTGCCTCCACCAAAGGCACATTGATTTTAAGGCTTTTCATCATATCAATGAACTTATTGAATTGATTGTCACTCTTTTGCTTTGCTAATCATTGATGATAAGGAGCTGGTGGCCCAGGCAAATGTGTAATGACCCGACCGGTCGTTTTGAGCACTAGCGCTCCGTTCAGCAGTCCGAGACCATGAACAGCTTCATTTTAGGTATTATGACTTATACACGTGGTATGAATTAAATTTCAAGAAGTCCAGAGTTGATTTGGGAAGAGAATTCTCATTTCGAAAGCTTAAAGTTGAAAGAATGAGCTAGGATTTGAATTTCAAGTAAACGACCTCGGAATCGAGATCTGAAGGTTCCAGCAGGTTCGTATGATGATTTCGGACTTGGGCGTATGCCTGGATTGGGTTTTGAATAACCCGGGAGCGTTTTGGCGCATATTGTGGAAGTTGGCATTTAAGAAGAAATTTCATAAGTTTGGCTTGAAGAGGATTTCAGTATTATCAAAGTTCGTTTGGAATTCCGAGACTGTGAATAGCTCCGTATAGCGATTCTGGAGTTGGGGGCGCGATCGAAAGTGAATTCGGAGGTCCGTAGACCATTTTGAAGCCATTTGGCTAAAGATAGAAAGTTGAAGGTTTTTGAAATGTTTGACCGGGGGTTGACTTTTTTGTATCGGGGTCGGAATCAAATTTCAGAAGTTGGAGTAGGTCCGTAATGTCAAATATGACTTGTGTGCAAAATTTAAAGTCAATCAGACGTGGTTTGATAGGTTTCGGCGTCGGAAATAGAAGTTGAAAACTTCAAAGTACATAAAGCTTGAATTGAGGTGTAATTCGTGATTTTAGCATTGTTTGATGTGATTTGAGGCCTTGAGAAAGTCCTTAATGTGTTTTGGGACTGGTTGGTATGGTTGGTTGGGGTCCCGGGGGCCTCAGGTGTGTTTCGGGTTGTGATCACGCTCTTATTTGACAATTCAGCGCCGTATCTTTGGGCTTAAAGGGGTACCATATTAATTTAATGAGCTCAAAATTCAGTTTTGTTTGAACCATTAGATCCGTATCGAAATTTCGTAACCATAGGAAAAAGAATCGTCGAATTTGGGCATCATATGAGGGAGTTATACTCATTTCCGTGTCGGGAGAAGCTGGTGTCTGTCAGAACCTCAAAAGCAGAATTTGACCGCGGATGCGGAACCGCAAAAGCAGAAATAGAAACGCAAAAGCGGTCCCGCATATGCAAAAATTGTCCGCAAAAGCGGAAAATGGGCCTGGACAGTGTTCAAAACCAAGAAGTTTAGTATTTTGGGCATATCTTGAGTTCTAGAGCTCCGATTGAGGTGATTTTCACGGCGTTGTTCTTGTCTCATCAAGGAGGTAAATATCGTACCTTTATTTTTATGTTTCTCCATGATTATTTCTGCTGGTTTCTATTTTTATCCGTGTTTGTATGGTAGAAATTGGGATTTTGAGCCCCAAAGTTGAAAAATGGTAAATCCTTGATTTGAGGTCGATTCATGGACGAAATTGGATGATTTTTTGGATATACACCATATGAGTTATGGGTAATACTTATTTTCAATCATTTTCAGAATCCGAGCATATGGGCCCGAGGGAATTTTGGTCATTTCACAAGGTGGAGTTTGGATATTGTATAATTTGAATTGTTAGCGAGTATTTGAGTATATTCTCATTAGTTTGCCGTTATTTGGCTAGTTTTGGTGCATTGTGCATTGGTTCAAGCCTTCGGAAGGATATAGAATGCCGATTTCAAGTCTTCGGAGCGAGGTGAGTCTCCTTTCTAATTCTGTGAGGGGAAAATTACCCCATAGGTGAGTTAAATTTATTATGTGCTCCTAGTTGTGGGGGCTACGTGCGCACGAGGTGACGAGAGTCCGTGCGTAGCTACTATTATGCTATTGTCCGGGTAGTTTACGACCTAAAAGCATGCTTTATGTGGAATAAATATGAAATCATTGATATCTCAGATTGCTCAAATCACATTAAATTAATAATTGGATTTTCTAAAGACTTAAGCTTCGTTTTCTCAAAAATTAATAAAAGAGAATTGACCATTCCTGGATATTTGCTCCACGTTGATTTCCTGATTGTTTATCTGTCTGTGTGTGTTTATTTTGGAACGGGCCGAATGCCTCGACATATTAATAGATGCATCTATAGGCGCGCCGTCGACCCTCGAAAAGTGCACATTTATTTCTGTTGGATCAGGTCGTCGCATCGGTATGATTTGCGCATGCCTGTGTTGCTGCCTCAACTTAATTAAGTTATTATTGCCCTTTTGTGGCTTAAACATATTTGGATTATGTTTTAAAGAGAAATTTGGGAAATTTTCCTATGAAAGAACTACGTGTTTATTTGTTTCCTCTATTTGATTAGAACCATGTCCGTAAAGAATAAATCCATGGATTAATATGTGTAATAAGGATAAATGATCATTGGACAGTTAGGGTGTGTCAAAGTTGACCATCTCGTCTCTACCCCTTCGGGATTAGGCGGGACACTCACTGAGTATACGTTGATTACGTACTCATACTACACTTCTGTGCATTTTTGTTGCACAGGTATATATACAACTCTAGTAGTCTACTGGGCGCAGCAGCATGGACGATTCGGGACTAGGTGAGTTGTAGTATTCAAGGCGGCCCGCAGCTTATAAAGTCCCTTCTAGTAACTGTATTTATTTCCTGTCCATTGTATTCCGGATGGATGTTATGTTGTATTTTATTTCTCTTATCAGTAGTCGCTCCTGTACTTGTGACACCGGGTTTCTGGGAGGGTTTTCAACGGATTTTTTCTATTTATTATCATTTAAATTTCGATTCTAGTAATGAACTTTTATTTATGAAAATTGGAAGGAAAAACCTTAGATTTTCAAAAGTATTAAAAGAGGAATTAATTGATGAGTTAGTTGGCTGGCCTGACAGAGGTGTCCGGCGCCACCACGACCCTTAGTGGATTTGGGTTGTGACAATATGGTATTAGAGCACTAGGTTCCCATCGGTCTCACGAGTCATGAGCAAGTCTAGTAGAGTCCCGCGGATCGGTACGGAGACGTCTGTACTTATCCTCGGGAGGCTGCAGGACTGTTAGGAGTACTTCCCTTCTTGATTTCTTTATCGTGCGGTTCTATTCCTTTGAGGCTTATGCCTCTAATTCCTTTCCACTCAATCTTACGCAATGCAAGCGCTGGTTATAAATAGAGATTTGAAGGAATGTAATAGCACTACGAGTGCGGTGTGGGATGATTTATCCGGTATAGTTAATTGGACTATTATTGTCGCATTTCGGAAGAATGTTCCATTGTTTCAGCTTTGTAGCAGAACTTCTGTGAGCCTTGAGCCTAGACACAGGTTTCCATGATGCTCATGAGCGATTCTTCCGCAGTGTTGTTGTGATAGTAGGGTGTTTGCCTACGTGTCGAGGCAGTGAATGAATTTAAGGAAGGTTTACTCAGTGTGTAATCAAGGGATTCAGTATTTTATTCCCGGCAAGGGAAAGTCAATCAATCCAAGGATGGTCAGATGTGGACTAGTGGAAGTAATGAAGCACGGTAATTGCAAGCGTGAAGGAGTTCTCTCCTCTATTGGGGTGCTATTGTCCTAATTGTACAGATTAAGTTTATTGGTGTTATGATCTTTTATGATCAGCGCTTGAGGCAAGATATTGTGATATGGCATTGGAAATGCAGCTATCGGATATCGCGGGATGCGGTGGTTCCGAACTGAATCAGTATTGTAAATATTGGTGGTTTGAAGGAGGCTTGGGATTAATAGCAAATTGTAGGTTCAAGTACTATGAAGATAAATTTCTAAAGGTTGAGTGACCGATTAAAGAGATGAGTCCCGCCAAAGTGGGAGAGCAGCGAAGCTGCGTAGGGGCTTGGTAATGAGAAAACTATGCACCTTAAGGGAGTCTGGAACGACTTGAGAATATATGTGCTTGGTAATCAATGCTTTCAGATCTAATTTGAAGTGGGGATTTCAGCGACGGGAAATGGAAGTCGTTAGAATAACTCAAAGCATAGTGTTGTTATGCGGCAGGAGATTATGTATGACGTAAATGAGCTGCTTGAAGTGAAGAAAGGCGTAGCACGACTATGAAGCAAAAGGATGTTATCGCACATTTAATGAATGTCCACGAGGGGTGAATGGACTCGTACAGCTGGAGAGTGAGCTCAAACTCAGGATGAGTTATTGATGTTGTAGTAATGGTACCCCATGCAACTGCGTTGGAAGATGTCGGGGAGTAATTTCGACAGGTGGGGTATTTTGGTGAGTAGGGTAGCAGTCGCGTGGTTGGCGAGGCTCCTGCGAAGAGTTCTACTGGATATGCGGCAAGGGGAATGGCTGTGTGGATGGTGTTAATGATTTGGAAAAAACCAATTGGGTTTCTACGGTAAGATATCGAGAAGGCCAGCGAATGTCGGTGCAGAGGTGGATGATGATTCAGAATATGAGAAATGGGGATTTACATAAGAATTCCGAAAATTTGCAGCGGATGGTTGCACGAGGTTTGGTCAATAAGAGATTAAGAATAATGGTGAACTCCAGAGTTTTGTAGTAATGGATTCAAGCTAAGTGAGAGAGTCCCACCGCTTATGATTTGGACTTCATGGTTAGCTACTTGCGAAGTTCATGGTTAATAGCATACCGAGGGATTGTCTCAGCTCCGAAAAGCTACCATAGGTAGTAAATATGTTCTATGGTTGGCCTTATGGCCTCATGTTCGAACTCGGAAAAGGATTCGGGATGTGTGCCTTGAATGGAAGCAGGTTTTAAAGGGAGTAATTCTGATAGGTGCTCGTCGAGAGGGTACTCATGTGTTATGAGATCTATGTAGCCAATTATATTCGGGACCAAGTCAGAACGGATGGCTCACAGTAACGGTCCTAGTGAATTCAAGAGGTTAAGTGTGGTGCCTAATACTGTCGAGTTTATAGGCATAATTGAGGAACAAGCTTGGAAAGTGGCTTATGATAAGTGTCACATAATGTTTCGTGATGGTTGGCTTGTGATGAAGCAATTGGGAAGTACGAAATGGTTCGTAGGGGTTGAGACAGCAAGGTCTCGTGGTTCAAGGTCACTCAGGATGAGTGTAGATGGAGCGTGTTATGTGTTGAAAAGTATTGGTACTATTTCCAAAGCACTCAAGGATAAATTGAAGGAAAGGGGTTGATTAGCCATAGTTGAATTTGGCATGTTGGGATCTGTGATTAGTTCATTCAGCGTGATCAGGCTGTGTATATGATTTGTGACGGTGCGTATCAGGCTTGTCAGCCGTCATAATTGATGTTATTCAGAAGTTGTCTATTTCTAAGGCTCGTTGTGTAGAAGCAGATTCCAGAAAGGGTTATGGTGGCTTGGACCACTACTTGCAGATTTGCATATCCTATGGTTATGGGAAGTTACCTGTATGTTGCTATAGTTCTCCCGAAGTGTGTTAAATGAAAAATTTTATATGATGAAGTGTTAGTCTATCAGTGGTTCCAGAGTAGAGATGGAAATCGTGTTCTATCGTAGGTTGGCACATTGGGTGTAGCGAGTAGCATGGAAATTTGATGTAAAGATCAATGTTGCAGCTTGGGCTGGCAAGGATATCACGGGCTCGGGTGAGAAAGGAAGTGGTTGAATGATTAAAGTAAATTGGTATTGTCTTCAGCGTGATCACTTTTCAGCGTTAGTGTATCCGAAGCTTTAAAGGTACGTACTCGATACTTATTTCAGAAGATTGTGAAAGCGTGTCCCACGGGAAGATTGTGTAAGTGTGACATGTAGTTGCTTGATTGACTAAAGATTTAACCAAGTATGATGATTTTGGTAATATCATCAATTTGAGAATTTAGGCCTGGAGGGCACTTTGTTTATTGGGATATGAACGGAGGAGGTTACTCCAGTTGTAATGGTTGTTCTATATGTTATGAGGAAGAATGAGTAACTATGAACCTTGAAAGGTCATTAGGCAAGTTGGTGCAATCAGTTTTTGGCTTGAGATCAGTGGATTAAATTATTTGTGGATAGGGCTTTATATCCGGCTAGTTGTGCTCGTTTCAGCGAGTGTTCCTTATGGAAGAACAAACAGGGTGTTAGTCTGTCATCAGCTATCCTAGGTAATGGTATATTGAGCCGTATGAGTAGTGAGGCGGCTAGGTAAATTTATTTTTATGTGATAGATTCCGCGTGGCGATGATGTCATGTGAGCGAAATGGCTCTTGAGATTCAGATTTGTATATCGCACCTTAGTTGTGCTTGAGTTTTGTAGCCTATAGCGCTATGTGTTTTCTCAGGGATGGTATTATGCACTTAACGTGCTTGCGATCAAAATTCGATGTTTTGTTGTAATAAGCAGATTTAGCTCAAAGTGCAATCTCCTTTTGTGAGATCTATTTATGGATTCAGTGGCACGCCGCCATGGGTATGTTATTTGGATAGGGTTATGCGCCGCAACAGTGTGATGTCGAGTCTAGTTCTCTATGTGATATTCCATTATGTGTTTCACTTCCTATCTTTATAGGAAAAGTCCGTATTAGTGCGGGGATTAGATGATTCCTTCCAGAATTCAATTTCCTGTTTGTGTTGTGTTCGGATTGGAGGCCTATTGGCGCATGGTAGCATCATGTAAGAATTTAATGATTTCTGGGGTGGCTTATTTCCCGAGCAGTTGTATCGCATGAGACGGGATCCCTTGATCTTGGATTCTGTGAAATCCAGTTATATAAGGTATATTATGGAGATGAGACCATTATTGGGTTCAGAATTAGGTTAAGGCCTTGTCAGGATGTAGGCCTAATGTTTTGTTGACTCGGCGATTGATTATGAATGTCGGTACATCTCGTCTGCCGTGGAGGTATGGTAAAGGTTAGGGTAAGACCTGTATATGTCATGGGGTGCAGTGGGAGCATCGGATTAGTAGAATTTAGGCTAAGTTGATCAGAGAATATTATTGTGGTCCTGTGGACTTAGTGTTGCAAAGTAAGAATTCGGCAAAGTGATGCCGTTATGTTTGAGTACAGTGTGTTGTGATTTATATGGCGATCATATGTTGGAAACAGGCCTGGCATAGGATTCCGGATGTTGGAATCGGGCTCTAAGTCTTATTTTCTTGAATAAAGGGAACAAATTCAGAATTTATTGGGCTTATGTGCTCAGCTAAGTTTTGGTAGTACGGGAAGGTGCGTGAGGTGCTAAACAGTGATTTCAGACAACTCCAGTACAGTTCTCAGCACTTTCGATTTAAGTGGGAGAGAATGTAATGACCCGACCGGTCGTTTTGAGCACTAGTGCTCCGTTCAGCAGTCGGAGGCCATGAACAGCTTCATTTCAGGTATTATGACTTGTACATGTGGTCGGAATTAAATTTCAAGAAGTCCAGAGTTGATTTGGGAAGAGAATTCTCATTTCGAAAGCTTAAAGTTGCAAGAATGAGCTAGGATTTGAATTTAGTGTAAATGACCTCGGAATCGGGATCTGAAGGTTCCAGCAGGTTCGTATAATGATTTCGGACTTGGGCGTATGCCTGGATTGGGTTTTGAATAACCCTGGAGCATTTTGGAGCTTATTCTGGAAGTTGGCATTTTAGAAGAAATTTCATAAGTTTGGCATGAAGAGCATTTCAGTGTTATCAAAGTCCGTTTGAAATTCTGAGACTGTAAATAGCTCCGTATATCTATTCTGGAGTTGGGGGCGCGATCGAAAGTGAATTCGGAGGTCCGTAGGCCATTTTGAAACCATTTGACTAAAGATAGAAAGTTGAAGGTTTTTGGAAAGTTTGACCGGGGGGTTGACTTTTTTATATCGGGTTCGGAATCAAATTCCGAAAGTTGGAGTAGGTCCGTAATGTCAAATATGACTTGTGTGCAAAATTTGAAGTCAATCGGACGTGATTTGATAGGTTTCGGCATCCGAAATAGAAGTTGGAAACTTCAAAGTACATAAAGCTTGAATTGAGGTGTAATTCGTGATTTTAGCATTGTTTGATGTGATTTGAGGCCTCGAGCAAGTCCGTAATGTGTTTTGGGACAGGTTGGTATGGTTGGTTGGGGTCCCGGGGGCCTCGGGTGTGTTTCGGGTTGTGATCACGCTCTTATTTGACATTTCAACGCAGTATCTTTGGGCTTAAAGGGGTACCATATTAAGTAAATGAGCTCCAAATTCAGTTTTGTTTTAACCATTAGATCCGTATCTAAATTTCGGAGCCATAGGAAAAAGAATCGTCGGATTTGGGCATCATATGAGAGAGTTATGCTCATTTCCGTGTCGGGAAAAGCTAGTGTATGTCAGAACCGCAAAAGCGGAAATAGAAACGCAGAAGCGGTCCCGCATATGTGAAAATTGTCCGCAAAAGCGGAAAATGGGCCTGGACAGTGTTTAAAACCGAGAAGTTTAGTATTTTGGGCATATCTTGAGTTCTAGAGCTCCGATTGAGGTGATTTTCACGGTATTGTTCTCGTCTCATCAAGGAGGTAAATATCTTACCTTTATTTTAATGTTTCTCCGTGATTATTTCTGCTGGTTTCTATTTTTATCCGTGTTTGTATGGTAGAAATTGGAATTTTGAGCCCCAAAGTTGAAAAATGGTAAATCCTTGATTTGAGGGTCGATTCACGGACGAAATTGGATGATTTTTTGGATATACACCATATGAGTTATGGGTAATACTTATTTTCAATAATTTTCAGAATCCGAGCACATGGGCCCGAGGTCATTTTGGTCATTTCACAAGGTGGAGTTTGGATATTGTATAATTTGAATTGTTAGCGAGTATTTGAGTATATTCTCGTTAGTTTGCCGTTATTTGGCTAGTTTTGGTGCGTTGTGCATTGGTTCAAGCCTTCGGAAGGATATAGAATGCCGATTTCAAGTCTTCGGAGCGAGGTGAGTCTCCTTTCTAATTCTGTGAGGGAAAAATTACCCCATAGGTGAGTTAAATTGATTATGTGCTCCTAGTTGTGGGGGCTACGTGCGCACGAGGTGACGAGAGTCCGTGCATAGCTACTATTATGCTATTGTCCGGGTAGTTTACCACCTAAAAGCATGCTTTATGTGGAATAAATATGAAATCATTGATAGCTTAGATTGCTCAAATCACATTAAATTAATAATTGGATTTTCTAAAGACTTAAGCTTCGTTTTTCTCAAAAATTAATAAAAGAGAATTGACCATTCCTGGATATTTGATCCACGTTGATTTCCTGATTGTTTATCTGTCTGTGTGTGTTTATTTTGGAACGGGCCGAACGCCTCGGCAGATTAATAGATGCATCTATAGGCGCACCGTCGACCCTAGGCAAGTGCACATTTATTTTTGTTGGATCGGGCCGTCGCTTCGGTATGATTTGCGCATGCCTGTGTTGCTGCCTGAACTTGATTAAGTTATTGTTGTCCTTTTGTGGCTTAAACATATTTGGATTATGTTTTAAAGAGAAATTTGGGAAATTTTCCTATGAAAGAACTACGTGTTTATTTGTTTCCTCTATTTGATTAGAACCATGTCCGTAAAGAATAAATCCACGGATTAATATGTGAAATGAGAATAAATGATCATTGGACCATTAGAGTGTGTCAAAGTTGACCATCTCGTCTCTACCCCTTCGGGATTAGGCGGGACACTCACTGAGTACACGTTGATTACGTACTCATACTACACTTCTGTGCATTTTTGTTGCACAGGTATATATACAGCTCTAGCAGCCTACTGGGCGCAGCAGCACGGACGATTCGGGACTAGGTGAGTTGCAGTATTCAAGGCGGCCCGCAGCTTTTAAAGTCCCTTCTAGTAACTGTATTTCTTTCCTGTCCATTGTATTCCGGACGGATGTTATGTTGTATTTTATTTCTCTTATCAGTAGTCGCTCATGTACCTGTGACACAGGGTTTCTGGGAGGGTTTTTAACGGATTTGTTCTATTTATTATCATTTATATTTGAATTCTAGTAATGAACTTTTATTTATGAAAATTGGAAGGAAAAACCTTAGATTTTTAAAAGTATTAAAAGAGGAATTAATTGATGAGTTAGTTGGCTGGCCTGACAGAGGTGTCCGGCGCCACCACGACCCTTAGTGGATTTTGGGTCGTGACAAAAGGTGCCTTGGCTTTAGGCTCCACCGGTTCGGGCATGTCAATCACGTATTCCCTAGATGGGTTCACGGCATCTTGCGTTTCCACCTCGGACTCAATAATGTCAATCCTTACCTCATTGTTCACCTCATTCTCAACCACATCTTCAACTATCAAAGGTACATCATCTTCCTGCAACTCAACATCATCATTTACAACTTGCTTGTCTTTCGAGGCATGCACATCACCGCCTCTCCCATTTCTTTTTGTAACCCCCATCACATGATTGTTTCCACCCTGTGGGTTCACTACCTTATCACTTGGTAGAGCACCCTAAGGGGGAGTATTCAACGATTGAGAGATTTGGCCTAATTGCACCTCCAAGTTTCGGATAGAGGTATTGTAAGAAGCCAATTGAGCATCGTAATCTTGGTTATTCTTCATCATTTGTTCGAACATCATTTCTATTCTTCCCATATCATTATCCTAAGACTAGATACTTGAGATTGAAATGGAGGTGGATTGTTTGGTCGTTGGTACATCGGGGGCATTTGAAAACCTTGCCCCTGATTTCCTTGGTTTCGATTATTGTTCCACCCACCTTGACCATTGTTGTTCCAACTGTTGTTATTACCATTCCAATTCCCTTGGTTGCCTTCGTTGTTGTTCCCCCAATTACCGCCTTGGTTATTATTGTTCCAATTACCACCTTGGTTGTTAATGTTGTTTCAATTACCACCGCCTTGTTATTGATTGCCCCAATTTCCTTGGGGTCACCATTGTTGGTTTAAAGAGTTGCCTCTATTGCCTTGATAGTTGTTGAGATATTGTACCTCTTCACTTTGCTCATCATAGTCATCATTTTGAAACCAATCACAATCATCACCGAATTGCTCAGAATTCCCTGGGGTTGTTGTCTTCTTTGCCTTCTCTTGTTGGTAAGCATACTAATATCTTCCATGGGATTTAGTTGGTGAAGGTTTTGGACTTGTTGCAACTGTGCCTTAGCCAATTGATTCATAGTAGTCGTCAACTCTGATATAGCTTGCCCATGGTTGTGTAACTCCTTCTGCAAATGAATAACCGTAGGGTCACCTTAAGGTACGTTGGCCCTACTTTGCCATGTCGAAGAAGTGTCGGCCATCTCATTAAGAATCCCGCAAGCTCAGTCATAAGACAACTTCATAAAATTACCCCCAGCCAATTGATTGACTATGCATTGATTCGTGGTTTTGATACCCCGATAGAAGTTTTGTTGAATCATCGCCTCGGTCGTATAGTTGTTTGGGCATTCTTTCACCATTGTTCTAAATCGCTCCCAAATTTCATACAAAGATTCCGTGGGTTCTTACTTGAAAGCCAAAATCTCATCTCGAAGTGCCGCCATATGCCCGGGTGAGAAGAACTTAGCAATAAATTTATCTACCAACTCATCTCAAGTTGTGATTGAATGATTGGGGAGTCTCTCTAACAATTCCAATGCTTTGACCCTGAGTGAGAATGGGAAAAGTCTCAACCTAAGAGGATCTTCGTACACATTCATTTGCTTGCTCCCCCAACATGTATCTACGAACCCCTTGAGATGCTTGTAGGCATTATGATTGGAGGAGCCCGTGAAATACCCACGTTGCTTGAGCAAGGTCAATATCACATTGGTTATTTGAAAATTACCCGCCCAGATTCAGGGAGGGACAATAGCACTTGCATACCCTTCATTCGGTAATACTCTGGGAGCCACACTTGGAGGTGGTAGAGGAGGGTCTGGAATATTATCATTAGCGGGTGCCTGGGAGCCTCGTCATGGTCCGGGAGGTACAAGAAGCACCACATCCTCTCCAATTTCATCTACCTCCTCCCCTTTATCACGTTTCCAAGAGGGTCATTAGCATTCAAAGCCATTTGGTACCTGTAGTATTCACACAAACAAATCAATAACAAATAAGTAAATAAGAACAACACATAAAACTTACTAAATTGATAGCCAAAACCGTTAGCTCCCCAGCAACGGCGCCAAAAAGTTGATCACAGCCAACTCCGCACCACTAAAAAGTAGCGAGAGAGGGTCGCAATATCTTTTACCCGATTTGTGGGTCGGGATCAATTCCACAGAGAGCTAGGATTGGACACGAGTATCAATTTAGCCTTGGATTATGTGTATGCTCTTAATTGATCTTCCATTCATTTTTGTTTTTTTCTATATAAAACTACTAATATCAAACTACAAATTAGGATTGAAATTAGGTTATGCTAAGATTAAATTGATACGAGTTGTATCTAATAGTATAAAGGGCACTAGGGTAGTGACCTTCACCTAGGTGGCTAATTGACAGGTAATTGCATCCAATGCACAATTTACATGATTGGGGAAATATGTTACAACCGTTGCTCAATACTACCCACTATACACCTAGCAGTAGAAAGAGTGGTTTTTCCCAATTGACTCTCTCGAGATCAATTGGGTATGCATATTTTCTCGAGCAACTAGGGTTCAAGTCGGGTAATTACTCTCTCGAAGTTTAACCCTTTAATTGGGACTATCAAATCTCTTGAGTCCATCCCAATTCCTTGTTGAGTCAATTTTGGAGACATAGGCTCTCTTTCTCAAGAAGAGCCAAGTCAACTTAGCAAAAACTAGTGTTTGCAACCACTAATTCATAAATTAAACCATCAAATTGACCCAATAACAAACACCCATAATCAATCCAACCTTAAATCACAACACCTATCAACTACCCATACTAGGGTTGAGCAACAACCCTAGTTAATGGGTTTAGCTACTCATGCTAGAAGATAAAATTAGAGAAATAGATGAAGAAAAAGACTTATTAATTAAACACTAAAGAAAATACACATAATCTATAGTTAAGGTTAAGCTAAAATGCCCAAAATGGCTACAAAATAGCTTCTCACAAGCGCAGTTGCTGTTCTAAAATAAGTGATACCTTAAAAATGGAAAAAAGTTCTATTTATACTATGCTGGAAAAGCTAGACAAAAATACCCATGCGGGGTTAGTGCGGGCCACACAAAATGGATTGCGGCCGCACTAGGCTCTTGGACTTGAAGTCTTGGATCTATGAACTCAAGCTTCAAGGACCACGCAGAATGGACTACGGCCGTAGAGGCAGTTAGCGTGGTCCACACAAAGTCGACTGCGGACCGCATAGGCTTGATGATAGGCTCTGGACATCTCTCTGAAGTTGGCTTTCGCGGATCGCGTAGAATGGTAGCGCGGTCACAGAGTCTTCAGTGCGGATGGCACAATCTCCCACAATTCTAATCTTTGAATCTACCTAGTACGGACTGCACAGAATGGACTGCGGCCACAATAGGCTTGATGCCTTAAAAATCAGCCTCTGGCTCTCCCTAGTGCGGATCGTACAGAATGGACTGCGACCCCAAGGTTAGTTTGTACTGAGTTATCTTGTCTTTGATACTTGAGCAGGTTTCACTCCTTTTGAGCCAAACTTTGACATTTTGCCACTTTGCTGATCAAACCCGTAATCAAGTACAACTTATGAGCCTTTCGGGACTATTTTGTAAGAATTTATAATCAAAGCATAAGCAAGAAGGAGCATAAAACACGTCAAAATCCCCAGTTATCAACCATGGATTATTTAGTGAGGGATTCGCAGGCCATGAAATGGTGTTCTCGTGCCACGCAGATGGTGCATCCAAACCATGATGCCTTTGAATAATGATATGCAAATTTGAAGGATCCTCAGACCATGGCATGATTTCTTTCGCCTATGAGGATGATGCCTTTTAGACTATGACGCCCTTGGATAGATTGGTGATATTTCAGCCCATTATATGTAATAATATGATGTTAACAACATAAGGCTTAGTCTTGTGAAATGGAGGGCAGAGCTTAGCCCGATTGGAAAGCAAATAAATAGTACTAGAAATAGATCAATATTTATACAAAGAGGGACAATGCTTAGTCCCTTGCAAATGTGGAGGAAGGGATTAGCCTCATTAAAATGGGGAGGCAATGATTAGACTCGTGCAGATAGGGAAGTAGGGATTAGCCTCGTACAGCTAATGAGGAAAGGATTAGCCTCATACAGATGGGGAGGTAACGATTAGCCTCAAGAAAATATGGAGGCAGGGATTAGCCTCATGCAAGTATGGAGGCAGGGATTAGCCTCATGCAAGTGTAGAGGCAGGGATTAGCCTTATTAAAGTATGGAGGAAGGGATTAGCCTCATTAAAGTATGGATGCAGGGATTAGCCTTATACAAATATAGAGGCAAGGATTAGCCTCGCGTAAGTGTGGAGGTAGGGATTAGCCTTATGCAAATATGGCGGTAAGGAATAGCCTCATGCAAGTGAGAATGAAAGGATTAGCCTCATGCAGATGGGGAGGCAATGATAGCCTCATGAAAATATGAAGACATGGATTAGTCTTATGCAAGTATGGAGGCATGGATTAGCTCCATGAAAATATGGAGGCAAGGATTAGCCTCATGCGGATGAGGAGGCAAGGATTAGCCTCATTCAAATATAGAGGCAAGGACTAGCCTTATGTAGACAAAGAGGTAGGGATTAACATTATGCAGATATGCGGGACAAGGCTTAGTCCTATGAAAAGAGCAAGAAGCAAATAAGAGTAGTATATATCTTAGATGGAAATACATTCGGTGTCTGATGCCCTGGTTGATAGTAATATTGTTATGTGTATATACTTGTCAATATTATCATTACGTCAAATGTGTCTCAATTCAAAGAAAACTTGTATGTTTTTAAGGGAAGGTTGGTTCGTGCTTTCGTCCGTTAGCCTTGCTTTGCTCCATTCTGGAGGCATTTTCGAGTTTCCTCGGGTAACACCTGACTAGCAAAGAAATAGAGTTTTCAAAAATATACAATTATTTATAAAAAAATAGAGTCATTTTAGAAACACATTGGTATATCAAGTGATTTTTTGATGAACTAGTGACTGTAACACATTTCAAAGACATTGCAGCTCTCTTATTTTAGAATTTTGAGGGTCCTCCTCAAAATTCTGCCTCAGTTTCTCAACCGATTTTTGACTGTTTGACATATGTTTTCTTGGCTGGACTTGCTCAGGAATTTTGGGGGCCATCCTTAAAATTCTTCACCAGTTTCTGATCTTGGGGGGCATGGAAATTTATTATGATATGAGCGAACCCATAAGGCTACATATGTATCCCGTATTAAACGTGAATCAGGTCAACCATAGTTCAATTATCTTAGATGAGGAAATGTAAATAGTCTAAGCATAGTATCTCTTGACTATGTCTGAATTGATTAGTTTTGGCCAGATTTCTCCATCCATCTCTGCAAGTAGAGTGCTTCTCCTGTTAGCACCCTGTGAACCATTTAAGGACCTTGCCAGTTGGGAGAGAATTTCTCTTTGGCTTCATCTTGATGTGGGAAGATCTTCTTCACCACTAGTTGTCCTGGTGTAAATTGTCTCGGTTTGACCATTTTGTTAAAAGCTCTGGATATTCCATTCTGATAAAGTTGACCATGATACACTACGTTCATTATCTTTCTATCGATAAGTGCAAATTGTTCATAGTGGCTCCTTATCCATTCTGCATCACTGAGTTCAACTTCCTGTATGATTCTTAAAGAAGAAATCTCTACCGATGCTAGAATGACAACTTCAGTACCATAGACCAACATGTATGGATTTTCCCTAGCTGACGTGCGAACTGTAGTGTGGTACACTGATAACTAGGGAATATGATGCATTTTACCCTCCTTCATGCGCAAGTTTTGATTAGAAATGTGTACAAAATAGTCCCAAAGGCTCACAAGTTGTGCTTGAGTGCAGGTTTGATCAACAAGGTGACAAGGTGTCAAAGATCAGCTCAAAAAAGAGTGAAACTTGCACAAGTACCAAGACAAGACAATGCTCAGGTAAAACAAGGCCAGTCCGGCCGTACTCCATTTTGTGCGGTCCGCACAAGTGAGGTTTAGAGAGGTTGCTATTCAAGCAAAAAGGCAATGCGATTGCACGAGGTTTTGTGCGGTCTGCACTAGGATCAATGTGGTCGCACTCGACTTAGTGCGGTCCGTAGAGAGAAGGTTCAGAGATTTGCTAAGTCCAAGTTTGAAGCCCAATACGGTCCGTGTTCAATTTCATGTGGACCGTACTAGAAGCCACCGCAGCCGCACTTGATCTGTGTAGTACGCATTGACCAAGTTCAGAGAGCCGTTTATTCAAGTTCAGAGCCCTAGTGCAGCCGCACGTGATTTTATGCGGTCCACACTAACCCTGCAAGGGTATTTTTGTCCAAATTTTCTAGCTTAGTATAAATAGATTCTTTTCCCATATTTAGGCAAGCAGATAGTTTGTACTGAAGGCTGCGCACGTGACTTCGAATATTTTAGCTGTTTTGAGTAATTTTAGCTGTATTTAGACATTGAATCTTCAAGTGTTATTTAATATGAGTTTTTCTTCATTTATTTCTTTATTTTATTCTCTAATTATGAGTAGCTAGTCCTATAAGCTAGGGTTATGGCTCATCCCTAGTATAGGTAATTGATAGGTCTTATGTTTTAAGGCGTGATTGACTATGGGTGTTTGATATTTGGATTAATTTCATATTTAATTGCTGAATTAGTGGTTGCAAACACTAGTTTGTGTTTAGTTGATTTTGTCTCTTCTTGAAGAAGATCGCCTAAGTCTATAAAATTGGTCCAAGAAGAAATTGGGGCATACTCAATAGATTGACAGCCCTAATTAAAGGGTTAAACCTAGAGATAGTAATACCCGACTTGAACCCCGATTGCTTATGCAAATTTGGAAACCCAATTAGTCTTGAGAAAGACAATTCGGACAAAATCATTCGAATAATCGAGAGGTATAGAGTGCGTAGAATCAAGCAATGGTTATATCATACTCCCCAAATGTGACAATCTAACTTTAGACTTCAGAATCCGACCATTGACCACCTAGCGGAAGTCACAACCTTAGTGCCTTTTAATCATTTGAACAACTCGTAGTATTTTAACCTTAGCTTACTTTAGTTAATTGAGCATTGTAGTTATATAAAATTAGTATCATAATAAAAAACAAAAATGTGTAGAAGTGCCTTTTAATCTTTCCTCAGCATTTTGAAGATGGGTTCACATATGATTGTGGATTGTTCTATGAAGCAACTAATGTAGTTGAGACATCCTAGGAAGATCATCACATCCTTTTTGCTCCTAGGTGCCGGTACTTCCTGAATATCCTTGACTTTGGATGGATCTAGCTTGATCCCCCGGTAACTGACAATGAATCTCAGTAGCTTTCCTGTGGGAACCCCGAATGAACATTTTTGCGGGGTTTAGTTTAAAGTTGTAACTCCTTAACTTATCAAAGAACTTTCTCATGTCCAATATATGGTCTGTGGTGCTCTTGGATTTGATAATGACGCCGTCCACATACACCTCTATTTCTTTGTGCATCATATCATGGAATATGGTTGTCATGTCTCTTATGTAGGTAGCCCCAACACTATTTAGACCAAATGGCATCGTCTTGTAGCAGTATATCCCCCATGGCGTAATAAAGGCTATTTTCTCCATGTTTTCTTCATCCATCCAAATCTGGTGATAACCCGCGAAGCAATATACAAAGGATTATAGTTCATGTTTGGTGCAGTTGTCTATCAAAATGTGTATGTTTGGTAGTGGAAAGTTGTCTTTGGGACTTACTCTGTTTAAATCGTGATAGTCAACACATACCCTAATTTTCCCATCTTTTTTCGGAACTGGCACAATGTTAGCTAACAAAGTTGGGTACCCAACCACCCTGAGAACTTTGACTTTAATCTGCTTTGTAACATCATCCTTGATTTTTAGGCTCATGTCTGGTTAGAACTTTCTGAGTTTCTGCTTTACCGACAGACATATGGGATTAGTAGGCAACTTCTGAGCCACTACAGACGTGCTCAAACCGGTCATATCATCATATGACCGTGCGAAAATGTCTTCATATTCTTTTAGGAACGGACGTACTCTTCCTTTTTTATTGGTGAAAAGTGAATGCTGATGCGAGTCTCCATAATGTCTCGGTGTCCCCAAAAATTACTGCTTTGATTTTGTCCAGATTGGACATGGGCTTATTCTCAAAGTGTTCAACTTAACTAACAACTTCCTCAGGTATTTCATCTTTTGAATCACTATTCTCATGTTACGTTGCCTCGTTACATATCACGATCAGCAGTTCATAAGGAAAAGTAATAATAACGTTGTAGAAGGAGAGAGTATAAAAATAATAATGAATAATAAAGAGCAAATGCATTTGAGTAAAACTAGAAAAAAAGACATCCAGACAAATACGGCTCATCGAATCGAGCATTTATTTTGAAACAAGTAAATCTTAAAACAATCTTACGGAAAATCTTGAATGCCTACGGTTGTTATAAAAATAAAAGCAATTTTTGCCAAGCTACCTAGGGACTCGGTGGGCCCGAGATAATGTGGCGGTGTAGTTCCTGAGAATAGCTCCCTTGTTTACAGACTGAATAGTGCAGCATTCTTCATCCTCCTCCTTAATTATGGAACTGCAGTCCATGTTTTCATCCTCCAAGAGCAAATTCTTCAACCCAGCTAATGCTTCTTCCTCTACGGTTCCCCATATTGTATTAGCTCGGTGAAAAGCTTGATCTAGACGTAGCATCGATTTCTTGAGAGGGTAATATAGTCCACGCCATGGAGGCGACCAATCATTGTATTCTTTCCATGTGTATTGATATCCAAGCCCAAAGGTGGTACCATGACCCTTCAGTCATATTGGTTTAGTGATACCTTGGAGGTTCTACCTGATCCCTTTGCGGGGCTCATACCCAGACCATGCCAATATGCTTTCTATTTTACTTCTCCATAATTTATCTTTCTCGATGGCATTGACATGTTCGTTGTGATGATACGTTTCCCCTCTTAGACTTCTTCTTTGTCCAATGACCGGGATGGTTTGACTGGTATGAATGGGGTTACTCCCATCTGTGTGAATGATCACCTCCTAACAATTCCATTAGAACTTTACGACTTGATGCAGTGTGGATGCCACAGCCCTAGCAGTATGGATATATGGTTGGCCTAACAGAAGTTTATATAGAGCGCCTGAAACTCGACGTCAAACCAAGTTGGCCACATCTGCAAGCAAATGTTAACTTCCCCGATCGTGGCCCTTTGAGACCCACTAAATGTTTTCACGTTCATGCTTCCTACCCATATTTCTTGAAAAAATTTATTCAATAGACAAATATTGAGGCTTGAACCTCCGTCAACCAAGACCCTATCAATGGATTCATTTTCAAATTACACTGTGATATGCAATGCTCGATTGTGATTCAGCCCCTCAGGCGGGAGCTCATCTTCATGGAAGATGATCGTATGACTTTCCAGTACATGACTTACCATATTGTTCATCTCTCCACCAGTGACGTTATTCAGTACATAAGCTTCACTCAATACTTTCATTAAAGCGTTCTTATGCGCCTCTAAATTTCGCAACAGTGACATGATGGATATCTGAGCTGGGTTTTGTTTAAATGGTCAATAATGGAATACTCCTTTGCTATTAATTTCCTCCACAGGTCATCTGGCCCTATTTAAATAACAGGCTGCCTGGCATCCTTACTTTGTCCTCTCAAGTGTTCAGGTGTATAGACTCTTCCAGTCCTAGTCATTCCTTGTGCAACATCAGAGTCCTCCATTTTTTTACCTTTCCTTTTTCATCGAGCTTCGGCAATGTAATCCCAGGGTATTGCTTTTGAGTCGAAAGAAGGTGTTGTTTATATTGTCACTATGAAAGGTGTGACCACTTCTACTTCAAATGGAGCGAGGGCGGCCGCAGGTGGAGCTACCTCTACTTCAAACGGATCCGGTGCCGCTACCTCAACATCCATTGGTGACTAAATCTGTATCATAATAGGAGTAAGTGCGAGTGCAACTTTTAAGTCATCTCCTTCTCGAATAAGCCCAGTGGACCCCTCAAGGTCCTACTCTTCGTTCGTCTTTATCACATATACTGCACCACCTCTATAATTAGGGAGGAGGTTGTTGCGGACATTAGGTGCATCTTCCTTTGCCTGTATGACCTTGTTGTCAATTAGCATGTGGATCTTATCCTTCATTTTCTGGCGCTCATCAGTGGTTTTCCCCTTCATACCAGAATGGTAAGCACAAGTTTTGTTTGGATTGAACCATTGAGAGGGATTTTCTAATGCCACTGCGGGAACATGAGTGACGTAACCCGCGGCTTTCAACCTCTCATACAACTAGTGATGGGTTTAGCAATGGAGATTTATTGTTTGGGTGGCTTTCGGTCGAAGTTGGGTCTTGGTCTTGAATAATTTTGGCAAGTCGGTGGTGACTGGAAATAAGACAGTTTGGAGTTATAGGTGTGATGGACAGTGGCTGGTTGGGAATATCTGGGAGATGAGGGTTGATATGTGGGCGATGGTGCTTGCTATATGGGTGGAGGTGTTTGATATGTGGGTGGATGTGTTTGATATGTTGGTGGAGGTGTTTGATAGGTAAGTAGAGATTTTGGGCCTTGAGCCACCATTACTGCCCCAACATCTCTCCTTTTGATATGCCGCCTAATTGTAATGCCTTATTTGTGGCTTGTAGTGCCTCAAAATTTGTTACCATCCCAATTTTGATTCTTTCTCTGAGTTTGATGATATTAGAGAATTTATGATTTTCGATAACCATCAACCTTTCATAATATTGTGGATCTTGTACTCTAACGAAGAACTTGTTCATCTGTTCCTCGTCCAGAGATGGTTTGACCTTGGCCTCTTTCAACCTCCAATGAGTAGCATACTCGCAGAAAGTCTTTGTAGGTTTCTTCTTAAGATTCTAGATGTAGAAAACATCCGGTGCATTTTTGGTGTTGAACCCGATCTGGTCCACGAAATTCGATGCCATACTTACCAAATTGGACCATTTATTGGGATCTTCGCTGATGTACTAGGACAAGGTATCTCCATTAAGACTCCTTGTAAAGAGTTTCATTTGGATCTTTTCCTTTTTTTCGACCCCAACAAACTTGTTGCAATAGGTGCTCAAATGAACCCTAGGATCACCCGTACCAGCAAACGTCTCAAACTTGGGAGGTTTGTATCCTTTCGTTAGTTCTACATCCGATTGCATGCATAGGTCTTCATAGTTCAAACCTTATATTCCTTTGTCACCATCAACACCCTAAACTCAGCTTGTCAACTTCTTTAGTTCTTGAACCATGTTTTTAATAAGTAGGTCCTTCTCGGAGGATTCCGATGAATAAGAGATGGTTGGATAGAGTGAGGTACACTTTCCACATATATAGGGTTGCTTTAATGGGTGCTAGGGACTTGGATGTAATGATGGTCATTTTGTGAGTTTTGAATATCGGGAATGTGTTGTGGTGTGTTTTAGGGAGTGTGGTAAGTGGTGGTTGGTGGGTACTGAATTAGTTGATTGTGATGTTGTGACGAAGTTGGTATTGGTAAGGGATTGAGATTTTGGGGTAGGGTTGTGTATTGAGGTAGTGCAGGAGGGTTTTGTGGATGTTGACTTTGTGTGTTTTGGGGAGGTGTTGCGTTCTTTTTGTTCTATTGATGTTAGGGATATTCAAGGTGAGTGACAAGTTTTCCAAGTTGCAAACCTGCTCAAGTTTTCCTTGCAGTTCCAATATCTTTTCTTCTAATCTCAAGACTAGGTCATTCGGTGCCAGAGTACTCCGTCCATCTGAAGTTTTTGCTTGCTCAACATTCTCTTTTCGGATTCCACTAAAGTCATCCATTTTTCTTTCCCCTGATTTTTATATTTCTTGGAGAAGGAGGATGTGGAGGGCCTCTAGATCTGGTGTGGTATGCTGATGATGCCAGTATGAGCGAACTAACCTTAGGGGATGGGGAAAAAATAAAAAAAATAAAATGGTAGACAAGCCAGTGAGGACTCAGAAATGTTTGCAGTACTTAAACACATATTGCGGACATGTAAATTCATATCTTAATTTGGTAGCGTCATTGTGTCCGAGGTAGGCCTAGCGACAAATAGATTTGGAGAACTTTAGATGCCAGTAAATACCTCATTTTATAATGCAAAAAAAGACGAATCCCAAAAAGATATTAGGACAATAGGAAAGCAAGTTCACTACTGGCATTTGGCCTTAGTACATTAAGTAAATCAAATAAATCTAGCCTACTTGGTCCCAGAAGGACCTTCCCCATATTCAATCTTCTTGACTCTATCAAACAGGTTCCCAAGCTTGCGCCGATCCTGCAGTAGGTAGGCTCTAGCCAAATGTCCTCCTTCACTCCCTTCAGCATTCTGGCAATCGTCAATCCTCTTTTTAACTTTACCCTCCAGCTCTACTAATTCTCGTTCTAGATATTACAACGTTCTGTTAGAGATGATAGTCATTTCCTTCCATTCATCGATCAATCTCATATTCTCCTCGTGTATCTCCCGGTGCTCATTCTCGGAGTTGTGGAGCCTCTTGCGCAACCTATTGTACTTGACTTGAGCTTTATCTTCTTTGTCTATAATCCTATTCCCTTGACCGACTCCTAGACTCACCATCCCCTTCAGTTTATCCTCTAACCATGCTGGGTAGAGAGGTTCACACCCTACATGATACCTGTCTGGCTCAATGGTGTTCTTTTTCACAATAATCTTGTAGTGCCACATGTGCTGGTACTTGTAAGGAACATCGTCATTCTGAAAGTCAGCTCTGAAATACCTCATCTTGGTAATTCTGGGTACAACCTGCTTCCTGCCTGCTTGCCTTATAACTCGGATAGGGACATACGGGTATATCCCTCCCAACCTAATCGACACCAAGTATAGAGCGTCCCTGGATCTAATGATGAATTCGTCTGTTGAAAACCATTCAAACATCCACTGTACCTGTTCCTCGGTCAGATTATCGAAGAACTTTACTGAGTCTCTGGCACTTTCTGGTTGAGCAAACCTATCGAGAACGTAAGTCATCCATTAGGGTGGTTGAAGGCAATATGGTCGTTCCAAGCCCTTCACAAAAATTCTTGGCTATAATGACCCTTCTAAAGATGTTCTAACAACCACAACTACAACAACAGATTACAACCCTCGAAATGATTGATCCCCCTTTGACAGCATTACACAGCCTTAAAGACGTTGGCTATGATCATGGGGACATAGTGTATGTTTGTCCATTGATCCCTTCCATCAGAGTCTTGGCGACCATGGAAAACCTAGTGTGGATTATTTCCCTTTTCACTGGGAACACTATTAAGCCCAAGAAGCAAACAATGAACACGAACACTCTGCAATGGATGTGTCCCAGAGAAGTGATAGAGAGCTCATCGTGGAAAGTACTATAGGACTTGCTATGGCCATATCTCTCGTACAAGTATTCCAAGCGTATGTAGGACTACTCCAGGCATACCAAGTCAGCATTATTCTTCAACCCTATCATCGTTAAGAACCCTTACCAGTATGGTTCTCTAGTACCAATAACCCAGCGCTATCCCAAGTCAATCCCGTAAGTCCCCCAATTTCCACTAGAAGTGGAGTCATTTCTATGTCGCCGAAATAGAACACGTACCTTTCACTATCCTAGAACAAAGTGGAAGCCTCGATCAACCTGTTGTTTGGTTGGATGTCTAGCAGGGAAGGGAAGTTACCCAGGTACTTTCTTACATGTTTCTTGTCACTTAAGGAAAGGTCCTCCCACCAATCTAGCAGAAATGGGGGGATGTTGCTAACCATACCGAATCTGGGAACCTCATGCCTCATTTTCTGCAAAACAAAAGAATTAGGCGTTTCTCCCCCACTAGACTCGACTACTTATACATTCATGATTAGCATATTGGCATTTAGTTCTCCAAATTAATGCACGGAACATGGTTGTATCAGTTGAGATTATGGAAACCCCGGTGGACTTTTGGATAAGGCTCATCTTAAAGGATCATTTTGTGGACAACATATTAATCCGACAAGGTTTGAACATGATGCATGCTCAATTTCAATCAGAGTAAGGTTACTATAGGGGTCTAGACTAGTACCCTCGAGCAGAAAACATGAGAGGGAAAGGAACGAAACTATCGATTGCACCGCTAATCAACTAGATAAACACTTCATGAAGCATTCGAGTTTTTAGAAATACTAATCATATACAAACCAAGCAGACTCTAGACATACTAGTGAGACAGTAAACATAATGTATCTTTGAGATACTAGTGAATAAGTTATCTAAAGCAGTATTGTTATGCTTAAAAATATACTAGTTATAGCTTTTAACAGAATAGATTTGAACAAGTTGTGGGATATAGTAATCTTGGCATGCTGATTACATATTGAATAGGGTAGCAAGTAGAGCTAGAAATTACAAGTAATGAACTGCGGCAAACAAGAAACACATAGTTTTGGAATATGAATTAAATCAAGACATACCAGTTAAGGAGATAATACAAAATACAGAACAGAGATGGTGCAAGTAGCCATCCTTGGCTTATATCCGACTGAATTAATAAGAATTGCAAATAATAGAAGAGAATAGAGATTTTGAGAGTGTGGGAGTGTAGATGAAATATTGTTCGTGTCTGGAAGGGAGGAGTAAGGAGAGCATATATAGTAGTTAAGAACAAGAAAAATAAGGTAAGAGGAATCACCCCTTCAGCAAATTAAGGAAGCCACATAATCAATTATACCTCAATTAGTACACAGAATACATTTAAGGAAAGAAAGTCAAATGAGTAACTTAGGGGTAAATAAACCGAATTTTAATAAAGGACATGGTTGGTAAAGAATCAGTAAATATCACAATTAATCAAACAAGGTAAGAACGCGGCTAAGGATTGCAAATAAAGAAATAGTCAAGAATAGAGGTCTTAACAAAATAAATTGATATATCAAGAATACAATCAATCACTGATTTAAGGAGAAACATATATGATTACCATGAATAAGTAAAAAAAGAACATAGACATAGAATCAGTAAAAGAATAGAACCAAGAACATCAGTAGAGGTACATTAGGATCAAAAGACATCAAATTAGGCTAAGAGAATCACAGAAACCAAAGCATGAACAAATTATGGTTAAAGCAATCTTCCTGAAATTTGTCAAAATATACAAGAAACAGAAGATTAAACACTCAAAATCATTAAACGTTTTTGAGAAAGAAAATTTAGGGAAACCCTAGTCATAGAACTCAAAATATCTTAAGTATTATAGTGCTTAAAATCGGTCAGGTGAAGATGTTTACCGTGAAAATGGTAACAACAATTAAATTTATAAATTGGAATAAAAATTTTTGATCTATTCCTGAGCTAGTTTTTTAGGGTAGTTAGTGCTAAAGCGTGAGGTGAAATGATAAAAATCGAGTTAAGCAAAGCAGTAATCGAACCAATAGGGGGTTGTTGCCCGTGCGTAAAATCAGTCAGTTGATACCTCGGAGCTGAGGTTCGAGCCTATCTTGGGCTATCAAGGGTAGTAGGGAAGGGGATAACAAGTGAAAATATAGCTAAGCAAGGCTCTATACTATCAATATTGAGTAAAGTATTGAAGAACAAATGAGAATACGATAAATTGCTAAGGCAACCTCGAGGTCGATGAAAATAGACAATTTAGAAGAGAGAGAGAGAGATTATAGCATTTGTGGAGAAGTAGAGAAATATCAGTCCCTTACAAGGTAGGGTGAGTCCGCCATATATAGGCGAGGGAACTCGGTATAGTACAAGTTGTATGCGGGGAAATTGGGAGACCAATTTTCCTCGACATAGTGCTATGAAGAGAAAACCCCGAGGGCAAAGAATCTCTGCTCGGTTCCCCCATCGACACCTAGCCGATGCCTTGCCCAGATCAAGGATCCATTAAGACCCTGATGGGCGAAGATATTCCCCGAGGGATATGTCTGGGGCCCACGAGTATTCTCCAAATGACTCGACGTCACTTCTCCTACAAAGAAAAGCGGGTTGTCACATATTGTTCTTTTATTATATTTCTTTTTCATATTAAGTTTGGACGGCCCCCTTTTTTCTATATAAGAAGGGTCCCCAATGCCTTGTAAGATATCTCTCCTTTTTGACTTAAAAAGAAAGCAATAATATCTCTCTCTATCTCTTTCTTCTAAGTTAACTGTGTTCTTCGACCCTGTGGTCGCTCTAGCATTTTATTGTTCTTCATCACTTAGCTCAAGATTGATGGTATAAAGCCTTGTATACACAAACTTATCTTTTATCCCCTTCCCGATTACCCTTGATAAGTTCACCTTTGATAGGCCCGAGGTAGGTTCGAGGCCTAGCCCCGAGGTATCTACTGGCTTGTTCTAAGCCCGGGAACGTCTCCTTACTGGTTCAACTATTATTGGCTACCTGGATCTTCATTGTTTTGCTCTATATTCGGCACTAATTACCCTTACAAACTAGCTCGGGAATAGATCACATATTTTTAGAATCCCATTTATAATTTTAATTGTTGTTACAATTTTTCACGGTAAACAGTTTGGTGCCCACCGTGGGTCTAAAAATAATAGTGATTATTTTTTTGCTAGATTCGTCACTTAAACGCACGATTTCTTTCACACTTTTTCTTGCCCAAGAAATCTTTGATTGCAGGTTAAAATATCCAGCTCAATAAACAGGGTTGAGAACAGAGACCTTGAAGACCACGGGGAAAACGACGTGGCCATCCCCACCGTCGGAGTACCTCCGTAGAATCCTGATGGCGTTCCCGAACCAATCCCAGTGGACGCGGATATGCAGGATTCTTAGCAAGTAGATGAAATGTCTCACACCGACAGGAGCGTACAATGCAGAGACAAACTAGAAGCACAAAAAACCCAACCCGGGAAGAACAGGAAGTTAGTCTTCACGTTATCTTTGAAATGTTGTAGGCACAAAAACAAGCAATCGCTCAGCTACAAAGCCACCCAAGAACCCCCGGTACAGTGGCACCAGATACAGCTTCACCAGTTGAACGGGTGCTCGAAAGGTCGAGCAACAACGAGTCGGTGGCTGACTCCGCTATCATAAAATTACTTGAGGACCTCACCAAAAGGATCGCAGCCAATGATAAAAGGGTCGAGACCTACAACTCTAGGGTCGATCAGATCCCTAGCGTCCCTCTGGTCCTTAAGGGTCTAGATTCAAAGAAATTCATTCAGAGGCCATTCCCCGAAGAAGCAGCAACGAAACCTATCCTGAAGAAGTTCAAAATGCTGGAACTCCCTAAGTACAACGGCACATCTGACCCCAACGAATACGTCACCGTGTATACCTACACAGTATAAGGTAACGACATAAAGAGCTACGAGATTGAATCCGTACTATTGAAAAAGTTCAGAGAAACGCTTTCAAATGGGGCCATGATGTGGTACCATAACCTGCCCCCGACTCCATAGACTCATTCACCTTGTTAGCGGACTCTTTTGTAAAAGCACACGCTGGAGCCATTAAAGTAGCAACGAGGAAGTTAGACGTTTTCAAAATCAAATAAAGAGAACATGAGATGTTGCTGGAGTTCATGTCTCAGTTCCAGATGGAATGAATGGAGTTACCACCAGTCTTTGACAATCGGGCGGTGTAGGACTTCACCCAAGGCCTGAATAAAAGGAGCTTCATGGCTTCGAAAAAACTGAAACAAAATATGATCGAATACCCGACCGTTACCTGATCATACATCCACAACTGGTATCAATCAAATATCAGGGCAGAGGATGACCAGCTGGGGTCCCCATCGAGCTCAGTTTACCCAAGTAGATTCCTGGCAAAAGAGACAAAGGCAAGCAAAGAACGGTATCTGTCGTACCTCGAAGACAGAAGGAACACCCCAAGGTGCAATCTACCCCGCAACGATAGGAGGATGGATTGAGTACAGGATACTCGAGAGGTCATTAACAGGGCCCTATTTGACCGAAACAAGGGACCAGTTAATGCACCGCACTTGTTGGAATACAATTTCAGCGTTTACGTATCAGACATCGTGTTCGCTATCAGCAAAATTCGAGATGCGAAATGGTCTAGGCCAAAACAGTCGGATCCTTCACAGAGAAATTACAACATGACGTGCGATTTCCACAACACAAATGGACACCGAACCAAGGACTGCCATCAACTACCAGAAGAAGTAACATGGTTGCTCAACAAAGGTCCCCTCCGAGAATTCCTCAGTGATCGGGCAAAATATCAGTTTTGAGACAGGGAGGCAGCCAAGAAGAATAAAGTTAATGAACCTCAACACGATATCCACATGATCACGGGTGGCGCTAATACCCCACAAGAACACATGATGTGGAAAACAAAAATATCTATCACAAAGGAGAAATGGACTCGAGGATACACCCGCGATGGTGTCTTTACCTTCAGTGAAGAAGATACAAATGCCTTTTCTCATCCCCACAACGACGCTCTGGTAATTTCCTTCCTTGTAAATTCTTTTCAGATAAAGCGTGTCCTCGTGGATCAGGGTATCTCGGCCAATATTATTAGGTCAAAGGTAATAGAACAACTCAGTTTAACTGAACAGATCGTACCCGCCACCTGAGTCCTCAATGGATTCAGCATGCCGAGTGAAACAACAAAAGGAGAGATCATAATACCCATCACCGCAGGCAGCATAACCCAGCATACCAAGTTCCATGTCATCGAGGGGGATATGAGGTATAATGCCTTGATTGGACGACCATGGATATATTGCATGTGAGCAGTGCCATCCAGTCTCTACCAAATTATAAAATTCCCTACAAAGGACGGAGTCAAAACCACCCATGGAGAGCAGCACGCGGTGAGAGAAATGTTTGCAATACACGATGCATTCTCGATCCCTTTACCTCTACCCCCGAATAAGCCCATGGGCGAATCAGGGCTCAACCCCGGTCAGGTTTGATAAAATGCAAAAATGAACCCGCGTCACATACCCGATCCCGGACGATCAAAGCGAGTCATCACCCAGAAGTATCTCGTCTGAAGGTACCACCGTTTCTTTTATTTTATTTTCAAAACAGAAATTAGCCCTCGTGCAGGAACCATTTGAAAGCCTCGAGGCCTCCCAAGAAGGGCGCACCCAATTTGACTGAAGATATCAAGATGCTGACATTGTCTGAAGATCTCGAGAGCTCCCTATAAAGGACGCTCGTTGCACTCTTTTCCTTAGACCAAGTTTTTATCCCAAAAAGAAAAGTAGGGTTTTAATTAGCAAGGTTTTTAATGAGGAAACACCCACAAAGACAGCAGGAGATAAAACTCCATGCAAATCACTCGAAGCCATCATTACAGCCAACCTCCGAAGCAACTGGGAGCATCCCTCCTGAAATCCGCCAGACTAAGAGGAGCGCAGAATAAATATCCTTACGGGGGGATGATGTATCAGGCCAAAGTGGCCAAAATAGCCAAATATCGTTAAGGAAAGAACATGTACTATTAAATCGGGCAATCAAAAACATCCCCTTTTTTTATGAAAAGAAAGGCTCCTAAACAAAAGTAAATCAATATGAGAGTCCTCAAACAACCCGACTTGGCTTAAGAGCCGGTCGAGTCAACTCGACAACACATATATCGCGTCAATAATGCCTTGCTTTGCAAAAAGAAACAAATCACAGCACGTCCCCGATGGGGACATCTCCACGAGATACGTCCTGAGATACTCGGAGACTTGGGAAATCCGACATCCGGATGACCACAATGTCAAAACGTCGAGCTCACCAAGCCCCCAAAAAATAACTCTAGGCTCATCAAGCCCCTAGAAATAGCTGCGAGCTCATGAAAAAGCTATCTTTAAGCAAACTCGATAACTCAGAGACTATCGCCAATTGCCACGTACTGGAAAATCCAAAATTGTAAGACCCTGATGGGCAGCCTCGACGACCGAATCTATTCTCCATAAACTGTAAGACCTCAACAGGCATGACAAACTTTAAGACCTCAACAGGCATGGAAATCTGTAAGACCTCAACAGGAATGGCAAACTGTAAGCCCTCAATAGGCATGGCAAACTATAAGACCTCAACAGGCATGGAAAACTGTAAAACCTCAACATGCATGGAAAATTGTAAGACCTCAACAAGCATGGAAAATTATAAGACCTCAATAGGCATGGAAAAATATAAGACCTCAACAAGCATGAAAAATCCATAGCTTATGCTATACATCGCATTTGTAAGAATCCCTAAAGGGCACACCCTCGGTGTAAATGCCTAAAGCTACTTCTTGGATACAAAAATGGGTCCGGCCAAACACACACGACTCGAGTCGAAACTGCTGCTATAACCCAAAAAAATGAGACTTGGGGACGCCCGAATCTTGCTAAAAAATCCTCCGAATCTACTTCAGAAAGAACCGGTTAAGCACAGGCTTCCCCTAATAGGCAAAAAATGAGTCCCGACCATGTCGGCTTCAAAATCAAAAAAATGTCGATCTACTTGACCTATGGGCGATGAACCTTCTGAGGTGTTCAAAACATCGCTGATTATGACTTGAAAATGAGGTTCTTTTAGAACCGACGTCAGGTCAGGCAAAATAATCAATAAGACCTTAACAAGACGAAATTAAGCCTAAAAAAAGCTTCCGGGCGTCATATCAAATAGCGTAAGTGTCATTGTTGCCTGCTAAGCAAAGCCTTAGGGCCTCACACCGAAAGGTCTCTACGACCATCAGCTTGAAGATTGACAACTTGAGGATTAAAGTGAGCTTGAATCGTAACCCGATTCAGAGACCGGATCCAAAATATTTAAACTAAACAAAGCCTCCAGGCCTCATATCAAGAGGTCTCGGCAGCCGAACAACATAAGTGTCAGTTTCGTTAGCCAAGCAAAGCCTTCGGGCCCCACATTAAAAGGTCTCTACGACCAAATAGCGTAAGTGCCATCATCGCTGGCTAAAGCATGCCCCCGGATCTCATGCTAAAAGATCTTAATGACAAGGCAATGGAAAGGCCACCATAACTGGTCGAAAACTCAAATGAGATTCAAGGGTCAATTACAGCTCGAATCGCAATGCGACTTAGAGACTGGACCCAGAAGACCATCAAGCGACCAAGGGCGGAAAGCAAAAAGCACTATCGCCAATCGGAACCTCCGAAAGGATCAAAGGCTAATTCCAGCTCCAATCACGACACGATTCAGAAATTGGATCCCAAGATTATAACACGATTCGGAGACTGAACCTGAAGATATCAGAAACTCGACATCAAACTCCGCTTACTTGGCGCATCCAATCTCTTCCGAGGAATCAAAGCTGCTGGCCCGAATCTCCATAACAATCCCTCTATCTGCATATTCCCCGCTACTTCCTGCGTAATCAAGGGCCCCCTCCATCTCGGCCCCAACAACTAAAGTAAGCCGTTATCTTTCGCTCTGCTCGGTCAAAAAGGTACCAAAGAAACAAAAACCCCTTTGTTCGTATATATATAAATCACGCAGTGTTCCCCCTTTCTTTGTAGGGACCTCATGACTATAGAACGGTCAAGTCTACACCTCGCACCAAAAGGAAAATAGCTTGTCAAAATGTGCCTTCTATGGCCTCAACAAACGACAACCAAGTTCCCCGATTGTCCTCCTGGCTTGGGCCAATTCCTCCCAGAAAAGTAGCCCCCCGCACCGACCTGATTGGGATACTCCTCGGCAAAGAGCCATAAAAGAGTTACCCTTCGACCATTGGGCCATCCGATCGAAGGTTATTTCAGTTTATCCGCTTCATCAGATGTGTCTCGAGACACCCGAAGGTGGAACCCGAGAATAATTCAACAACGGATACGCCTGGAGAGATGACCCAAGCGACACTATCAATACGCCATCGGCAGATAAAGCAAATACCTGGGCCATGTACCCACGAAATCACTTCGGCCTAGAAGCACGAAGATCACCACCTTCCGCATGTAAAGGAAAATAAGAGCCGGAGGAACTACCCAAGCTCGAGCCATGGTGCAACTCGGAGACTACTTCCAAGATCGATCTGTACGATCGAGAGCAGCGATAGGAAAAATGTACAGAGGAATGAAAGCCTTAAAAAAATTTCTTATATTACATGCAAAAACATTCTCCACCTATAGGCTCACCCTGCGCGCGAGAAACAAGGTTACAAAATGATGGAACCTCTATTTTTTGTCAAAAAATGCCCTCTGCTGCGTCCGCAAGGAGTTACCAAACATCGCCCTCATCCACCTTGGCTCAGGCCAATTCCTCTGAAAAATCAAGGCCCTTGCTCCAGCTTCCTCAAATACCTCCCTCCAAGTTCGACAGCAAACATGTTCTTCGACCCTCTCTTCGTGATCCAGGGCTCGCCTCAACTTGGACTAAATGGCAGCAACTTCATTTGTACAAATCTCCCTCTCTCGATCAACCCTAGGTTGGCTTGATGTAGCTTTCGCATCGATTACTGCAGCCCTAACCTTTGAAAATCCAAATTGTGGTCTCTCGATAATATTCACCTGAACAGGGGCATTCTCATAGGACATGTTGAGGTGAACCTTGAAGGTAGGGATCATAGTCGAATAACTCATCCCATCAAATGCTTAAACCTGCACTAGAGGTCTTAGCTCCCCACAGGTAATTTCGACACAAACGACAACACCTTTAAACAATTCTTACAAATCAGGCCCGAGATTATCCAAGGCTCGGGTCCTAAAAAAACTGGCCTGGATCTAAGGCCATCGTAAGTCCACGAAAAGGAGCTTCTGGTACAAGAAGGAAAACATGAGATATACCCCTTGTAAGCATGTGATTTTTGTCCTACATGAAGATAACTCCTAAAAATATACTAAAATAATTTTAATTGATTTTTAGGTATTTTTTTTCTTTATTTAGTTGCATGGCATGCATTTTTAACATTTAAAAAAAAATCATAGAAAAAAAAACCCATAAAAAATGTCACATTTTAATTTCATGCCACCTTAGGTTTAATTTGCATTTAGGAATTAATTACATTGAGCTAATTGTGCTATTAATAAAAAATAAAAAAATCACAAAAAATGATCATTTTTACATAGTTAGATAATTTGCTTAATTTTACAATTTAAATCAATTTAGGAATTTAGTTTAGGTTTTTAATTAATTAAAGAAAGAAAAGAACAACAAAAAAGAAGAGGGAAGTGAAAAAACTTGGTCTTAAATTCAAATTGGCTAAAAATTTGAAAAGTCTAAAATATTTCCCCCCAAAACCTTCCCCAAAATATTTTCCCCCAAAAACCTTTCCCAAAATATTTTCCCCCCAAAATTACTCCCCACCCCCTCACTATAAATACACAAAAGTAAACAAAGAAAAAGGGGAGTTAAAAATTAAAAAAAAAAAGCGCCTGAAATTTCTAAAGGCGGCGTACAAAAGAGATCTCCTCCCCATCGACTGACTTTCATTTTTCTTCTCCATCAATAACAATACGCATTTTCAAAAATCAAAGTCTAAGAATTCAAGGATGCACAACAAATGAGTTTTAGTATGTTTATTTGAAGATAAAAAAGGCCATCTTCGTGTAATTCTCAATAAAAGAGCTTTCACTTTGTCTATACATTCTTGTGAAGATGTCTTGGCCGAAAATTTCATCTCAGATTTGTGAGTATTTTTATCTCTCCTTTACTGCGATGCAATTTTTCTACTCATTTGTGTACTGCGTTTAATTTGTCTTCCGGCGTTGATGTTGAATGGGCTTCGCTCTGTTAATGGTGAATTCAAACTGGTTTGTTCAAATTGACGGCTCAACTTTTTTTTTTTTTTCGAAAAAATGAGAGATTAGTTTCGACATAATATGAACCAAATATGAACGGCTTTGTATCTATTTGTTGAAGAATTGTAATTTGTTCTAACTGTTATCCTTTTTGACAGTTATATATTGCGTTTGGAACAATTTAGTTTGGTAATTAGTCATAAAGAAATAGAGTAGTACAATGGAGCACCTTTTTTTTTTACAGCTTTCCTTATACTTAATGGTTTTTGCCTAACTTAGCTGTTTGATCATTTTGACTAAAAATTGTGATTTCACAAAATACTATATTCCATATCTTGCTTTTTTAAATTATTAAAGTGAGCTCATTAATATAGTTAAAGGTTTGGCTCTGATTTAATAAACTAAAGATGATGTGTAGTGTTCATGAATAGCTTGATTTAATCTCGACTGATATATTTATGGATGACTAATTACGTAGAGAGTATATACAGATTTGTCGCTTGTCAATAGGATTGATTTGGTAAGTTCTCATAAAGAGGAGTCTGAGGTATCATGAATTAAATTTTGTTTTTGAATTAGGTAGCAGGTTCAAGCTAAAAGGGTTTTCCCTTTTGTTTGAATTCGGACTTGAATTCGAGGCTCGAATTTATATTTGTGAATTAATTGGTCTTTTAGAGACTAATTAAATAGAAAATTATAGTTTGCTTTAGGACGGTCTTTTAATAAAAATGAGACGAGCCTCGCCAAATCAAATATACAATTGTGGGGCCCTCATTAATTACTAAAAAATACTTAGTATTCGGGATAGGCCGTTTAGCGAATTTCACGGCCTTCCCAAAAGATAACCATACGTTAGCCACTTCAGGCGTGATTTTTAATAATTTTACCTTTCTAATACGGGTGTGCATTTCATGCAACCCAAATCCAAATCCGAAAATGTTGGATAAGAATACGTCGAGGATCCGGGTGCATTTCATGTGACGTGATCCGAAAATATATTTTTAAACGGCGTTCACTTTCTTAAATAAAATAATTGACAAGAAGCGGTAATTAATTTTTAAATTGCACAAATAGGATAACATGTATTAAAATCAATTTTAGCCAAATATAACAGTTGNTTGAATCTTTTAATAAAATGAATCCCGTTTCGATTGTCCTTTAATTGGAAAAACTCCTTTTATTATGCCCTTCACGGGGTGTAGTAAAGCTCGGTAAAAAGGAGGTGTGACAGCTCTGGCGACTTTGCTGGGGATAAAAACCCAGAATTTCGATTCAGGGTTCAAGAATTCGAGCTCAATTAAATTGTTGTATTTGGCTTTATTTGGTTTTGATATTGTTCCATGCCTTATGTGCTAAATATTTTTACCGCTTTGATATTTGTTGAATTGTATATAAATTGTCGCGAATACCTCCCTTTTTCTAAGTCTTCTACATCATGGAGAAGGGTGCACTTCGTGTAGCTTCTCTTCTGTTAGAATCTTTTTCCAATTTAGAACGAGGTTTGGAAAAGTTGCAAAGTCGGGCGAGCTTCTGCATCCCCGGTACGCTGCCTCCCCCTCGGCCCGAGTTGTCCGCTCGGGTAAGCCAGGTCTAGATCAATAAACCT
>MU681265.1:5164-17510 GCA_026770625.1 Nicotiana glauca
ATAACACCCGCTCTATATTTCTCACAAAATAGAATTCGGAATTCAAACCCACATATTTAAGCTTGTTAAAAATCTAATTTTGACCAACCAAATGAATTTGGTTTGTTGAATTAATATTTGAGTGACACTTACTGATTCGAAAACTAATTTAAAAGCTTGAGAAATCTTTTTTAAAAATTAAATAGTAATTTTGAGAACCTAGTGGAGTTAGATGTTGAATCTTAGCCTATTATTTATGAGCTAGTTGGTTGTAAATTGAAATATGGGCTATAAAATTGAAAAGTATGGAGCCCAGTTGTTCTAATGTGAAATTTTCCCTAATTTTTTTCCGTCTTAATTCTCCATCAACGTTTGCATATGACACTTCACCTTTTGTGCTGTAGTCTTCTGTTTGCTAAAGGAAATAAGGCTAACTTTTTGTAGCTCCTTTATTCTGGTTGATGAGTTCCAATTTTCCTTGTTTCGTTGGACAGGAAGATCTGCTCCTCGTCCTGCCCCTCGTGCGGCCCCTCGTCCTGCTCCAGCTCCAGGTTGGTTTTTTGGTTTTCAAACTTTTTAATTGACGGTTGCATTGGCATTCTTTTAGTTGATATGGTTTAATCTGTTTTCCTTGCTTGTGCTAATTCATATTCTATCTCATTTTTTGCAGCACACCATGCTCCTCCACCAGCTCCTATGCAAAGTAGCGGTGGTGGATCCATGCTTGGTGGTATTGGTTCTACCATAGCTCAAGGTATGGGTATATTGCATTATATAAAAAATTACATCACAATTCATCAGTTATTTTGTTTTCGAAGTTGCTCATAAATGAAAGAAAAAAGATTAGAAAAGAAGGGAAGCCTCGTGTCGCTCGCTCGGCTTTGGATCCGCTCATATGATTGGTTGATTAATTTCTGTTAAAATTCTCCCAAAAAAAAAAATTGCTCATAAATGTCCCTTGTCTGTTTTACCATTATGTCTTACAGGGATGGCCTTTGGTACTGGAAGTGCTGTGGCACACAGGGCTGTAGATGCGGTCATGGGTCCACGTACCATTCAACACGAAGCTGTTGCTTCCGAGGTACCTGCTGCAGCAGCTCCTACAACCATTGGTGCTGGATCTGATGCTTGCAGTATGCACTCTAAAGCATTTCAAGATGTAAGTGTCAACTTTGCACCTTTTAACTACTTTTACTTTGCAAATTTGAGATTGTTCTTTCAGCCTTTATAGTCAGTATGACATGTCTTATTCTCACTAGAAGATTCTGATGATGTCATTCTTCTTTGGTTTATCTTGCAGTGCATCAATAGCTCTGGAAGCGACATTGGCAAGTGTCAATTCTACATGGATATGTTGTCCGAGTGCAGGAGGAACTCGATGCTGAATGCTTAAGCTTGTTGTGCCTCATTTTAATAACTTTGAACTCATTCTTAATCTGATTGTTGAAAGAGCGATGGAATTATGATAAAATGGCTGGTATTGATGGAGCAAGTGAACTTGGTTTTTTTTAATACACTTTTGGGTCAAATAATTTATGCTGAAGTATGAACTTTATACACTCATTGATTTTTAGTTTCAGCATGCTTTATATGCTATAATGTGCTTCCTTTGGCTTTTCTTGATTACTCAGTAAAGTTTTAATTGCGACTAGCTGATTTACTAAAGAATGCCATGACTTATAGCCTGTTTGGCCAAGCTTATTTTTGGCCAAAATTTTTTTTTTTTTTTTTTTTTCCAAAAGCACTTTTGGCCAAAAATTGAGTTGTTTGGCCAAACTTCGGGAAGGAAAAAAAGTACTAGAAGCAGTTTTGGAGAAACAGAAAAAAGTAGTTCTTTCCAAAAGCATTTTTTTGAAAAGCACTTTATAAAAATATACTTAAAAACAGTTTTTAACAGCTTGGCCAAACATTAATTGTTGTTTTTCAAACTAATTGCTTTAACAGTGTATTAGAAGTGTTTTTCAAACTAATTAGACAAACACAAACTAATTAACCTGTGTAACTTACAGTCATTGGTTTGGATGGCAACACCTCGATTCCTAATACACTGTTAGGTATCTGCCTATCTGGGGCATGCAAAAGATTGCATACCTGTGATAATAACTTTGTGTTTTAATTAAAGCGGTTTAATTTCAATTCTGAGCGCTGAATTGGATAATCAGACGTCTGTTGCACAGATATGGGTTACTTTTTGTGTGGTGCATGGCGTACGTACGTTATGTTTTATCCTGTATCAACTCGCCGTTGTATTATTGTTAATTGGTATGTTATGGGTCATGGACAAGTTCACTAAATTTTTTTATTATCTAAATGAGCAAATAAGAGAAAAACTAACGGAGGAGATTACTTGGATTTTATATCCACTATGCTTTATCTAGGGGTGTACATAGACCGGGTTGATTCGATTTTTATCAAAACCGAACCAAACCAACTATATCGATTTGGATTTGTTCGGTTTTTCGGGTTTTCGAATTTTTTTGTTACATGAATATTATTTCATCTTACTTTGTTAAAATTATAGATAGGTCTTTGATAAGTGAATATATGTTTAGTAAATATGGAAAAAATTGACAAATATATGATCTATTAATATATTCTAATGGGAGAATTTTTTTAGTAACACAGGATAGTTATTTTCTTAGTCGTCTAACAATAATTTTTCGTTAATTTACGCTTTCAAAGTTAATACATGAGAGGATCCCAAATATTTTTACATTTTCTAAAGAAAATTCACTATAAAGTCTTAAAAATATAAATAAAATTTATATATTTATATGACGGTTTGGTTCGGATTTTTTTACTCAATACCAAACCAAGTCAAACCAAACCTAGTCTGGTTTTTTAATCGGTTTGATTTGATTTTTCGGTTTAATACGATTTTCCGGTTCGGTTTGAACACCCCTAGCTTTATCATAGAAAAATACATAATAAATGTAATTTTAGAGGCAGCCGTTGGATTTACGTATTTCCCATTAGTTAGAGAAATTTAGCATGAAAAAACTCTTCAAGTTGCAAAGATGTATTTTGATTAGGCGTGTACATGGGTCAGATTTTTCAATTATCAAACTAAATTAATTGTGACAGGTTGTTAAATTTAAATACCAAACCAAATAAATTAAAGTTGGATTTTTTATTCTCGATTTTTTCGGGTTTTCGAATTTTTCGATTTCTTTTCTTTTCACAATGTCTTCATAACACATAATATAGAATTTGTCTTCCAAATATTATTATAATCCAAGTAAGACAAAACTATAGAAGGTGTTTTTAAAAAAAAAAAAAAAATATGAGATGAGTCATGACATATTACTAAAACATTCAATAACAAAGTTAATAAAATCGCATAAAAAATATTATTATTAAGCCATAATAGAAATGAACATAATCTAAAATTATTAAGTTGCTAAAATAAGAACGACTAATCAGTACTATTTACACGACTAAATACTATAAAAAAAAGTTATGCATTTTATCTAAACCATAAAAAAACTAAAAAATAGATATCCAACACTATAGTCATTTCTAGTACAATTGAATTGAATATCTTTTGTTAGCCGTAATATTGATTTGATTTTGGTTTGAACTTTATTTGAGTCACTAACATTTATAGAGTATAAAACCTATTGGAGCATTCAAAAATTATAAGTTCAAACTTAAATAACACGTTAAAAGATAAAACTATGAAAAAGTTTAAGAAATATTTGTAAATTACACTACAATAAATACTTTTATGTATTAAATATATTTAAAACTTCTTCATATGTAATGTCGGGTTGGTTTGGTTTCGGTTTGACTTTTTTTAGTTTAAATTAAACCAAAGCAATTATGGTCGGATTTTCTCCCCAACACCAAACCAAATCAAACCAAACCATAGTTAGATTTTTTTTTTCTGATTTAACTCAAATTATCTATTTGGAGCAATTTATTGGTTTCCTTCGTACATCCCTAATTCTGATAGTCAAACTTACACCACTCGATGCTAATACCTTAGAAGGGCATATCCTTCGTACATCCCTAATTCGGGTTGGTTTGGATTTTTCAATTACCAAACCAAACCAATGGTGTCGGATTTTTAAATCTATAAACCAAACGAAACCAACGAAATCGGGTTTTTCAATCTCGGATTTTCTCGGGTTTTTTCGGGTTTTCGGTTTTTTTTTTTTCCGATAAGTCTTCATAGCACAAGTATATAACTTGTGCTCCACATACTTTTCTGATCCTACGAGGATACAACTATATAATATATTTTTCAAGAAAATAATACAATAATATGAGATGCGTCATATCATTGTACTAAAATATTCAATAACAAAAATATTAAAATCCATAAAGAAAATATTACTAAGTAATAAGCCATAATAAATATTAACATAATCTAAAAGTACTATATAAGTCATGCTTAAATAAGTACAACTATAAGTATATTAGTTACACAACTAAGCACTAAAGAAAAAGATAAACTAAGTTATGCATTTTCAATATAAACAATGCAAAACTAAAAAATAGATATCCACACTATTGTCATTTCTAGTGTTGAATTGAATTTTCTTAGTTAGCATTAGTATTGATGTGAAGTTTATTTGAATTACTACCTTTATGAACTATAAAATTTATTGGACCATTCAAGAATGTTAATTCCAAACTTGAAACAATATATTTAAAGATAAAAATGTGAAAAGGTTTAAGAAATATTTATGAATTGTATTAAAAATAAATATTTATATGTATAAAATATTTGTAAAAATTGAATAAATGTAATATCGGGTTGGTTTGGTTTCGGTTTGACTTTTTTTAGTTAAAACCAAACCAAACCAATTATGGCCGGGTTATTTTTTCCAACACCAAACCAAGTCAAACCAACCCATGATCGGATTTTTTTTCCGGTTTGACTCGGATTACCGGTTTGGTGCGGTTTATCGGTTTTCTTTGTACACCCCTAATAGATAGTATATCAATTAGGGGCACTCAACGATATTTTTTGCATTCAATTTTTTTTATACAAAAAAGTATACTATATCTTACTAAGTCTATCCTCCTAACTTTTGAGATGCAAAGTTATTAATTTTTATTTTTTATAGTCAATTTATTTTAATTTTTTTTAGAGAATTTTTCATAAAGCACCATCTTTTAGCCCTAATTAGCCATTTATAGATACCCTTTGCTATATTACTTGTTATAGATACCTTTTATGAAAATATACAATGTATTTCATGTATTTAAGTTGTTGTATTTAATAATACAACAAAAAAATAAGCGTTAAAATAGGAATGCCAGCTAGTTTTGATATGTATTTACCTATATTCTCAACTAACTTGAAAGATACCTCATTAAGTTGTATTCTTGTCAAAGAAAGAAACCCAGAAACGTGAAAAAGCGAAAAAACAGAGCAACAACGGATCGATATTCTGCCATTCTCTTCTCCTTCTTTTCAATGTTAAATACATGTTAATACAGTTGAATACATTACATTTTTCATAGTAAATCAGATTCAAATACATATCAATATAACTACAAACATTTACAGAAGACTACATACATATTAAAAAACTAGATACCACACATATGGCCTAAAAAATAAGTAAGTTGAATACATATGAATACATACGGATACATTTGAATACATTTGAAAACTTACTGGAATTTTTAACAATTAAAAACAAAATTAATTAAAGATGAATACACATGAATACTTATGAATACCAGGCGTATGTTTTTAGGCATTCGATATTCTGCCATTCTCTTCTCCTTCTTTTCGATTGAGCCATTTACCAGGCGTATGTTTTTAGGCAAACACAAGTGATTCAATATAGCTTCTGGCGGTAAGATTGATGGCGGTGGCTGTAGGATTGATAATGGCGGAGAAATATTGTATTTGAGTGGGAGAATAGTTAGGAAACGTGGGTATGTGAGAGAAGAGGGTAAAGTGTATGTAAAAGAGAGAGAGAGAGAGAGAGAGAGAGAGAGAGAGAGAATGTGTTTAGGGGAGTTATACGGTGATTATGTGAGAGAGAAATATATTATTTAGCATATATGGTGCATTAAATTTAGGATATAACTATAAATAGATATTTTGCTATAAAGGATAAAAAGTATTTATAGAATGTAATATTTTAAAATGGTATTTATTATTGATAAATAGGTTACTAAGATTTTTTATAGGGCGTAAAATTTCCTACAAAATAACTTGCATTTGAATAGCAGAATAAATCTATAGTTGTGACCTAAGATCTATGCACCAAGGTCCTCTACCTATTTGCCTAAGTTGTAGTTTCTTATGTACAAAAGTATGCAAGTTTGGCAGATAATAGACACAAATTTCAGGTCTTTCACCTTAAAGAAAGAATAATTGCCACCAGAGGTGACCGCAAAGTAGAGCTCTTTATCATCATTCACGCGGTAGCACTGTGTTTTCATCATCTGAAGTAATGATACCAGCAGCAGCCATAGCATCTGATCCATTCGCTTCTTCATTGCTCTAGCAGTGAGAATATCATACAAAGACAGTTAATTTGAGGGACCGGACAAACTAAAATCAAAGGATATTGAGAACCCCACCAGAGAGAGAGAGTTGCACCTGTTCACTAGATTTCACGGTATGATCCTGAGCTCCTGTAGTAGAAACTTTAGAAAGATCTCTTAAAATCCCCTGCAATCACAATTCACCACAAGGAGGGCAAAGCAATATCATCAATTGTAAAACCAGATTCCTGATTGGAATGATGGAAATAACTTCTAAATTCTGACTCCCAACTTACCTCAAAACTTGATAATTGAAGTCAAGAGAAAAAGAGTGTTAAAAAGTAAAAAAAAAAAGTACACATTTCATGAACTCACTGGATAAGAGTTGTTACATTTCATAGAGAGGATACCAAAAAAAAGTACTTTATAATAGACGAATGTAGTGTCTTGTGTTAAGCAAGCATTCTTAGCAGCAATCCATTCGACACAGGCCACAGTTTTTTTTTTTTTTTTTTATAAGGTATCCATCCGAAACAAGCAACTGTAGAAGGAGTTTTAGTCTTCCAAATTAACTTTCATGGCCAGTCCACATCCCATTTCCCAGACTGCTTTTGCAGCACGTAACAACTCATGATAAACACCCCATACAACTAGCAAACCGGATTTGCTTATCCCTCTGTTGTGAACCCGAATTCACAACACAAAGTAAACGAGGGAAATGATAGGTTTAATTCATAAACTCAAAGAGTCAATCATTACAATAACAGAAACTAGAACTAAGAAGGAGATTAACAGAAGGATAGATAGAGCCGAGGGAGAACAGAAAGAGATAGTCCAGAGGAAGAAGCCATAAGAACGGAGACGAGAGGGGAACAGAGTTCTCAACAATACGCATAACCTCCAACTCACAGCCACTACCCTTTTTAAGCGAACTGTCCTACGTCTAGAAACTACTGCTCAACCTGGATCCCAAATTAACTTGGCCCTATTGCTTGTACTCGGCCCAATAGCTACTTGAGTGAGATTGGGCTAGTGCTGGTTCATAACACACCCTCTTGTTATCATCCAACACAACATGCTGCAAAAAATCCAATAACTAACAATTTTTAATCCACTTCCCAATCATTAAAATTCTACTAAATTTTATCTCCAACCATTATCTAAAAAACAATCAGCAACCATACAGTTTCTGTTTGCAGCTATTCTGTACAAAATAGGAAACATATGCATTAATCTCCTTGCACCCGGCCAGACATCATGCAACTTCCACTTCAAATTTCCAGCTTCAATTTATTCTCAAACCCACCCCATAATTTACTTGTGTTTTCTTATAGGTATAATTTACTTATGTTACTCCAGATTGCAGCATTGAATGGTGTAGTAACTGAACAAGGTTCCAGCAGTCTTCTATACCATATTTGGTGATGATCACATCCTTCAGGTTTCCTCCCAATCATCATTAAGTCTCCATAACCACTTATAGGAGCCTCTTATTGTGGAGTCTCAATTTTTTAACTCCCCATCCACCTCCCTTTTTCTGCTTCATTACCTATTGCCATTTCACTAAGTGCCCCCCTCTTCTTTTCTGAATTTCCTTCTCACATAAACCTGTTTCTTAAACGAGTAATCCTTTTTTAAAGTTTAATAGGAATGGGGATAAGTGACATTAGTTAGGTAGGGAATGCCATCTAAAAAGAGCTAACTGAAACAAGAGTTGTCACTGGGAATGGGAATAATTGACATTAGGTAGGTAGGAATGCCTCCAAAATTTGATCAAGGGACCCCTGCTTATCCCATAGTCAAAGAAAAAGAGAATGGTAACACAACATAGCACACAATTCTATTCTACATAAATAGGCTCATATACATGGAGCAAAATGTGGACACAATTATCATTGTTTGAACTGATAAATTACAAAACCTAAGTGAGTAAAGTCTTCAAATTCAATACTAACCTTATTGGCCCACGTAAGTCCACATGCATTGCAGAGCGACCTCGGGCCAGCTGGTCCACGACGCATCATAGGAGTGAATTTCGAACTAATTCCACAATGTCTACATCTGTTGAAAAAAAAAATAAAGATCTCAGGCGCTGCATTTGTTTGACTTTATCAGTTGAACTCAGACAACACATAAAGTTTGATCTTCTGCTATACAACGGGTCAACAACTTATCAGAGGTATTGCTGTCAGAACTTTTCTTTTTGGATAAGGAGAGGTATGGCCATGGGACTTATTCACAGAACAGAAACACATACAACTACAGAAGTCTGACACTCACGATGTTTCTGGTTCTTCTTGGCTAGAGCCTGCATTCCCTTCTGCAGAAGAAGAACCCGCTTCATCAGAGATTGACTTGGAAGATGTAAACTGACCCTTTTTACGCTGCATCCTGACAGCAAAACAGAGATCTGTGAGATGCAATAGACCACGGAGATCAATTTTGACTGAAACTACTTTGTAAACCACCCTAACTAGAATCTGCATGTTAAAGAATAGGCAAAGACTGAACTTTAGAGCTTCAAATAGGAAAAGAAAAAGAGAAAAGGAACAATAATTGGTCCACAACTAGCCTGACGCTCAAGATGCCGCCGTCATTTACAATGTCACAAGCTCACAACTAGATGCCCATATGTCACTATAAACATCTTTTAGCAATAGATATTTTACTTCCATTGGAGGAGATTTACCAAATGACATGCGCCCAAATTGAAGATTGAAACATGCCTGCATGAGAAATAAGGCAATGGAAGATCGCATTCACTACCAATATTGTATTTGTATGTACATATTACCACGACCAGCTTTTGACGCCCAGAATAACCTACCAAAGTGTCATGTTTGGTTCTAAGCGAAGGCTGGCCAACACGTAACCAAGGTCTAAGTCACACTAGTGTGCGATGCAATTAGGCTCTTTCAAGGTTCCTCCAATGATCATGTCACTGAAAGTGTATATCCAACCATGGAATTGGGACTCCGTTATAAGGAGGCCGGGGCATTAAACAATGTCATATTCGCATGTCAAGCAATGCCTTATTTATGGTAACAGTCAACTTTAAAATCTTCAGTGCACGTGGGCATCTGCTAAATACCTCCTCTTTTTTCGTCTGACAGGAGCCTTGCCCATGCTCTGCACTCATGATATTCTCTGCCCCTTTACTTTAGGGATGGTAATTTGGCTAAAACATCACCATCTGCACTGATCCCTTTCAACTGGAGCTAAGTGACACATTCTAAAATCTTTCTTTTTTGGGATAGATGGCATATCTCCTTGGCCCTCTAACCTTTTGCTATGTCTATATATAACTGATTATGTTTATCTTCTCAGTGATATCTACATTACCCAAAAAGTTTTAAAAAGACTGCTACTGGACAGTCCATTTCACACAAGAGAATCATAAATTAGTACCCAATGTATCCTGATGAAAAAAATAAAAATAAAATAAAACTATTTTATATCTTTTATTCCATCGGACTTAAAAGCCAGAGACATGAACTCATTTATGCCGTAGAATTAGCAGCAGAGCAACAATGTAAACTTCTAATATTAGGTAAAAAGCAAAAACACCAGAAAAAAAATCACAGCAATTCGCTTTACAAGGGGCAAGTTGTCACTTTTCTTCTATGAAGTGGATATTAGTAGATGAACATGTTGTGTGTAGCCCATAGAAACAGTTTGCTAACATTTCAAGCAGGCCTTTGGTCTTACACAGTCCATTACATTGCTATCTAGAGCTTAAAGCAACAAGAAGTGATGAATGTAAAGCACTAAATAAATGTCTTTACTACTCCAATTACAAGTAGATTAGAAGGAAAGCTCAACTTGCGACATAATGAAAATTGGTGGAGATGACTAGTGACTAGTCATGGTAGACCAATCATGGCAGAAACTCATTTATCTCCAACACATCTAACATGATGTCCTCCAAGGAAATAAATGAAACTGTATTACCTAAGAGCAACTTCCTTCCGAACAGTGTATCGAATCTTTTTATCAAAACATCGTTCTTTCCTTTTTTCCCTAAAGCGACTCAAAGAAGCAGCCCGCTGTGGTTGATTCAATCTTCCAGGACCTTCACTTGAAGCCTAAGGAAATTGCAGAAGAAGCAGGTTAACTGTTTGCAAACCAGAATAACAGAAAACCCCTACATGTTGGGAGAAAGTTTATACCCAATGACTCTGGGAAGCCACATTGACAGCAGCGGTGCCAGTAGGGACTTCATATCCATCCAACAGCAGCAACACTGCCTGAACCTGAAAATTAATGAAGACAAAAGAAACTTTTACTCCCCTGTACAATGCTTGCCTTATGAGACGAGATTATTCAGTGTTCAGGCGAGAAGGACCTACCTACAGCGGGGTACAGATTACTCGTTTAGCCGACCTCAACTAATACGGGATTGAGATATAATTGATTGATTCATCAAGATGCATGTAGACAAGCAAAACGTAATTCAACAAACTAAGACTAATCAAAGTCCATCCATCTCCATAAGGTTTTGAAAGTTAACTGTCACTCGGATTTTAAAAATAGCAAAAACCTTCCATAACCTCTTTGCTTCAAAGACTAATCAATATCCATAGCAACTCATCCTTCACATCGAATCATATGAATTTCCAATTTCCGAGCACTGAATAACCTAAGTTACAAAAGCAACAACAACTACACCTAAATCCCAAACTAGTTACAATCAGCTATATGATTCTTCTATATCCATTTCACTCTATTAGGACCCGTTTATTCCGCAAAAGCAGATGTTTGCCTGGACTAACATGCCCTAGAGCTTCCTGCAAAACCTAGTTTTTAGATCCTTCTTTTTAATGACAGTGTTGTCCAAACCATCAGCACAAGTATTGAGTAACTCTACTCACCCAGGCTTAGCCAAATGGGAAGAACTCACCTAGCGGTTTTTGCCTCTGCTAGGATTTGAACCTAAAACCTCATGGTTCTCCTCTCACTTCGTTGACCACCAGGTCACACCCTTGGATGCCGACCTAGTATTTTTAATCCATGTGGAAACTAGTGAGTAATATTATCCATGAATATACTAAGCAGAATGCATAAGTTAGTGAGCCAAAAATATCATCCTGAAACACACATTTAACCTCAATTTAAATATCAAAATAATTCAATTAGCAAAATATGCACTTTTATCGCAAATTGCACAAAAGCGATCAAGATTCCCAAGTAAAAGGGCTGATAAAAAGAAACACCTTTTCAGGTGAAACGTCTGGATACACAAATACTTGGCCTCGAAACGAGAGCGTAAGCTGATTACTACTTCCTACGCCAGGTACATAGAGAGCATTATGCGCGACGCCTTCCACAACATTCAGCGCAGCAGCCTCCTCCATGGTTGTGCCGGCGCCGCCGTTGTGGAGGGCATGGTGGTAGTTGTGGTCGTAGCGAATGTGATGAGAAGGATCGTCCATGGACTCCCCTCCTCCGCCGCCGCCGTCGACGTCAACGTCATCATCGTCGTCTTTCCCTTCAGCAAAATGAGTCTGTTGATGTCTCTCTTGATGTACTGTTCCGTTCATTGTCTCTTTCCTGTACATCGTATCTCCGCGATTTGCCTCTTGTCACTTCGTCCAAAAAACTGAAAAAAACTTGCTCCATAGTCAATGTACTCTATTTGTATTACATAACACCAGTAGTGGTACCGCGCTATCAATATTAAAAAAATATTTATTATTTTATTAATTTTTCGATATTATATTTAGAATTATTACAATTATTTGATTATCCTATTATATATAAATAGAATAGATATTGTCTAAATTTTAATAAATAAAATCTCCATTAAATTAAAGGGACTTATATAGTCATCAAATAATTTTTTCGCTATGTATTTTTATTTATTATATTATCCAATATTTAGTATAATTATATTGTTAATAGAAATTATGAC